>PVKU01003432.1:0-179235 GCA_004027475.1 Anoura caudifer | reverse complement strand
TTTAATGATGTTTTCTACAAATACAGTAGAACAATAATTCAGCAAAAAGTTTTGTTTTAAAAGATTTTGCCTTAAAATATACTGGATCCATTCAATTTGGCATATAAAATATAGTATAAATCATGGTTGGAAAATGATCATTATTTCCATCTGCAGAATTTAATGCAGGTAGCAGTTTCATTCATAGATAAGAATGCTGTTTCAGAAACCTGAAATACCTAAGACAAAATCTTATTTTTTGAAATTTTTTCCTTGCTGAGTGTTTTTTGAGTAAGTTAACCTCTATAAACCTCAATTTACTCCTTTGTGAAATCTTCAATGTAGCACTTATTTTAAAATTTGTATAATAATGTTAAGCCATTTCAGGGGAGAATTTCTAGGTAATATGAATTATGAAATATATTAACCTAATGTATTCAATTAAATACAAAATTATGCTTACAATTCAATATTTCCATGAAGCAATATATCCTAAATATGTACACTAATTAGAATATCACTATGAAATATGGGCAACAAAATATGCAGATTCAAATGGCAAATAAATAGGTTAGCATATACATGATTTTTACCCAGAAGAATCTGGAAAAACAACTTATTTTAAAGTACAGGATTTTAGAGTATAGTTCAAATTTTTGAAAAGAACTTGCTTCAGTAAAACCCATCAGAAGTAGTCTTAAATGTATGACAGCTATTCCTAATAAACTGGACAACATATTTTCAAACTGGCTCATATTTTAGAAATCCATTGCCACAGAAAAATGATCTGATCCTCAAGAAAAGATTTTTAAAAATATTTTTAAAAGCAATATATTGTTAAACATTCAAAAATAAAGTTTCAGTCCATAACAATAACATATTAAGACAACTAAATAAAATAAAGAATCTGAAAAAGTCTCATACAAATAGATGCTGAGTACTGAATGGAATTTTAATCTTCAACTAATTACTGATGTCACAAAGTATCCATTTTGGCTTTCCTTCTGTAGCCACCTATTAGCAGATACAGAACTCAGGAGAGGAGGTGAAGGCAAAGATGATTTGATGCATTGCATAAAGATATCTGGGCTCCTAACACTGGCTACTGCCTGTGTGATTCAAAATACTGAATGACATGACACCTGGAGACATATACTTCAAAATTCAAAGTCGGTGTCGTAGGTATGATATACCCAGTACTGTTGTCATGGAATCACACAATACATATTAAGAATGTTATTGACTCTGAAGATCTAAATAGCAAAGTAAGGAGAAAATGACCAGCATAAATTTCTTAATTTATCCAGTTAAAAGACAATTGTTGTGGTCCTACTGTGTACCAGACACTTTGCTGGGTATCCAGGTGACAAGGGAGAAAATGGCATAAGCTTCAGTCCACTAAAGAAGCTTTTACTACAATATTTTCACTTGACTTCTCCCCAATATATGAAATAATGATTGATAAAAATGGAATCAATTGACATAATCAGGCAGAAACAGTTCCTTTTAGCGGGATAATGGCATTTTTCATAGTATCTTCAGCTAACTAGAAATATGATCATTCTTACTTAAAATTAAGTATTACATTTAAAGTGCAAAGGTAAAGTGGTAGATAATTTTAGAGTATTTGTAAATCACAAAAATACATCCGGGAATTCCCTTCTCACACTTTCCCGACTTTCAGAAAATGCTGTTGCTAACCAGTATTCACATACTCATTACTGAACGAGGTGGTACACGGTGTTTGGTGACTGTTTCTCATGAAGGTGACTTTATATCCATCAGGGCTTTTAAAAAAGCAGGGGCAGCTAATTTGCTACAGAAATAAACATGGTTCGGACACATTTTAGAGTGTTCTTCCATAATGAATTTTTGCAATTTCATCTTCCAAAATGAATAGAGTCTTTTGTCCCTGTAGTTTCCTGAGTTAAATAATAGCACACTGGCAAAATGTCTTGGTAGCTGATAAGCATGCAGCTTTTTAGAAGTTTGCACAGTGGTTTTATTTTCTGAGCCAAAACACAACAACTGTGATAATAAGCAAACTTACCAACCAGGGAGAGTAACAGTGATAGTTGCAATCTCTACGTGTAAAGTACTGAACGGATGATACAATTTCTTTGGGATCTCTCTTAACTCTCACATCTGTTTTGGGCTCCATGTTTAGTAACAAAACCTGGGCTTTTGTTCAGTTGTAAATGTCCTAATTTGAGTAGGCACTAGGCACAGAGATACTTAAAGTCAGTGCTGGCTTTCTGTTATATATGATAATTCGGTAATTATAGTTTCCATTTCTGCAATTGTGTCTCACAGCATTTGCAATGAGAATGGCTGGTACATTCCAGGTATATAACTGGGGACTCTCCTTAGGCAGCAATTGTGGGGTTTTTTTTTTCTTTTGTTTTGTTTTTGGCTTTTGCATCTGCTTATACACCCTTAGCTATATTGTATTATTCAGAATTGGAACTTTTGTTCTAAGTGTGTAAGTATAAAATCAGCACTCCTCTATTACCAAAGTTAAAAGTAAAACTACAATAGCAAATCACTAAACAATAATCAGGTGTTTTAAGTTGAACACAGTGATCTAAATAACAAATATTTTTATAATGAATTTAACAAATAAGCAATTTAATGATTAATATAGGATATTTGGAAAATACAGAAAAAGCATGAAAAAAGAAAAATAATCCTGACACTCATGAGATGTTAATGTCTTGATATACCTTTTTTCCAAACTCATCTCTATGTCCAGATGTGCCTGATACTGGATTCATACTATAAATACAGCTTTATTTATTCTTTGTTACAGTATAAATATTTCACCAGGTTGAACACAACCCAAACCCAATTTTAATTTCTTATTATTACCTACTTGGATAATTTAATTTTAATGATTAACTGCATGGTAATGAACATCATTTTATCAAACGTGTCCACTCAACTAACAATCTTTGAATCCTATGTTTGAACAATTACATAATAAATGCAATATCTGCTCTCAAAAACTTACAATCCAGTGTCCTAGATTCGCTCTGAAACACCGAACATCGGGGATCTTGAATTTCAAAATATTCAGGGCACAAGGAAAGAGGAAATCTTGATATATAAAAGGTTTATCAAGAGGAATAAGCTCATGCAAGTTTTTTTAATAAAATTAAATAAGAATATTCAGAGGAAGAGTAGCCATTGAGATATTTAACTTTGTGTTTTTCATAATTATTTTGGTTCCAATGGATAAAAT
This sequence comes from Anoura caudifer, assembly GCA_004027475.1. NCBI lineage: Eukaryota > Metazoa > Chordata > Mammalia > Chiroptera > Phyllostomidae > Anoura > Anoura caudifer. The sequence continues at coordinate 176,015 of PVKU01003432.1, read as the reverse complement.
AGATCTGAAGTATGAGGTCTGTCCAGAGGTATCCAGATACATGATGTGAGGAATAAAGACATTTACTGAAGAAGATAAAAGAAAAGCTGTACATAGGACAATGACACCTCAGTCCCCTTCAAAATATGCACCTTAAGATCTCACACAGTTCTCCCAATTGCCATCAGCTGCCCTGTTGTACTTCCCTGAATTTTATTGACAGTTGGAAATCTCTTCCATTTCAAAGGTGATTTTAGTTTTGGGAAAAGCCAGAAGTTGCTGGGCACCAAATCTAGGCTATATTAAGTTTGAAACATCTGGGTGATTTGATGTTTCACCAAAAAACTCTGGACGAGATATGAGGCATGCGCAGGTGTGTTGCTGTGATGAAGCTGACAATCACCAGTTGCCCATAGCTGTAGCATCTGAATCATCTGAATAGTTTCTGCGGAGGAATGTTTGAGCTTAATGCAAAATTTGATGCAGATTCATTCCTCTATTGCTCACTCTTTTTGATTGCGATGGCTATGCAGTATGCTTGCTCACTCAACACTGTCTACCGCCCCACTGGCTAGTACAGTGAAGTCATCACACATATGCATTCCAGTCCACTCTCCTTGGCTGCCGGGTTACATCAATGTCACACAAACTATTCTCATTGTATTAAAATGGTTGGACTTTTCCTGAACAGACCTTGTATACAAGATTGGATGGAGCAGGCTGTTTTACCATTATCCAGTTATGACTGGATGACATAAATTATGGTGTGGAGTGATATTTCAGAGGTGGCTCAATAGGACTGCTCTATGATTCATCGAACGGGGTGAAAGACAAGAGCCACCAAATTTAAGGTTAAGAAATATTGGAGAAATTAACCCTTTCTTGCCATATGACTTACACAACTAATTTTCCAGGGTTTCGCAGACTGTCACCTTCTAATGTGTGATAAATCAATTGTTTATTCTACAGCCTCTTTCTCTTTCTATTTCAGAGGGGATACAATTTTATGCCACTTCTAGATACCATCATTTTATTGCCAGTGTCCATTCATCCCCATAGCTGTTCATGCTGTATTGTTAGGTTTTTCTTTTTTTTTTTTTTTACTCATTTTTCTACTCTTAATATAACCAGAAAGAAATGTTACTAAATTCTAACTTCTAGCCTTTACTCTGAGGATTCATATCAGTTCTCCACTTTGTCTAGTCTCTATACTTTGTGGAGTAAGATTTGTAAAGATTGATTCAGGGACTTCTTGGTAGATGCTATTTCAAGTAGAAATCATGGTTTGTTTTAAAAAATACATTACACATTGAAATGATATAACCACTATATATCTATTAGAATGACTTTAAAAAAACTGACACTACTAATTGATGTCAAGGATAAAGAACAACAGTAGCTCTCATTCATTGCTGATGGGGATGTAAAAGATTACGGCCACTTTGGAAAACAATGTGCCCAAATCATCAGGTTTTGTGCATTAAACCTATACCATGTTGTATGTCAATTTTATCCCAATCAAGCTGGAGAAAAACCTGCATGTGGATGTTTATAGTAACTTTATACATTATCACCAAAATTGAAAGAAACCAAGATTTGCCTTAGTAGGTGAATGAATAAACTGTGGTACATCCACACAATGGACTATTATTCAGCACTAAAAGGAGAGAGAAGAGAAAAGAGCTATCATGCCATGAAAAAACATGGATAATTCCTAAAAGCCTAATGCTAAATGAAATAATTCTGTTTGTAAAGTCTACATACTGTCTGATTCCAGATATATGATATTCTGGAAAATGTAAAACTATAGGGACATAAAAAGATCAGTAGTTTGCCAGAGTTTTGGAGCAAGAAAAAAAAAAAAAGATGAACAGTAAAGCACAGGGGATATTCTAGGGTTAAAAAACTATTTCACATGCACTGTAATGATGGATATTACATTATGCATTTTTCAAAACCCACAGCATTTCACAACACAAACAATGAAGCTTAATATATGCAAATGTAAAAAAGTAATTTAGGAGGTAAGGAATCTGGGGATGGAATGAAAACTATGACAAAACAATCTAACCATGTTACAACATATGAAATAATCTCACTGAAGCAGGTGGGGTAAAGAGCTGGTGACCTAAGTAACTAGGGAAATGAGTGGAGTCTGCAAGACTAAAAGGAAAATAAACTATTCTTATGCACTGTAATCTAGTCATTATTTTCCACAGGGTACAGGTTAACGATTATGCTCCTGCTATACATGTACACTGCAACTGAACAACTAAGTAAATGAATGCAGATGGTTTGAATTGGATTTCCCATATCTGAGTAGGAAATTACATAAACAAAAGGAGGAAGCTTGAATGATCCATGTGGTAAAGGACTATAGAATTGGAGAAATCAAATGAACTCACGTATAGCTTAATTTAGATACAGATGTTTACATTCAGGTAGATGTATATACACAGGCCAATATGTACGATGGGTACTTGTAGAAACATTTATAGAGAATTATATTGCTTAGGCTGGTATGCACACATATATTTCCTTGCTCTGTCAGCTCAGAGGCCCTAAAAACAAGCACAACCCTGTAGCAATGAGCATAAATAATACCTTTGGTTTCTAACACCATCCTCCAATCAAAAGGAAACCGAGCTCTTTAAACAAACAACTGATATTAGGGCTGTGGCAGGTAAAATACAATGGAATCTGGAGCACCTTATAGTGCCAGAAATAAGAAAATATTAAAAAAAAGTAGGGGTATGCCAAAGGGGTGGGGGAGCCCCTTTGACCAAAGCTGGAACAATTTGAGCAACAAAATAAAGTAGTATTGGTTTATAGCCCAAAGTATAAAATACCTAAGTGTTCATCATAATATAAATAAAAGATTGAATGAGTAAGTGAGTAAACAGGGGATAAAAAGCAAATTTCTCATTCAGAAGAACTCCAAATAATTTGTACAGGTACACCAGCCTCACAAAGAGCAAAGCATAACTACCCCTCCTTGAGCGTGGGCTGAACACAGTGATGGTGGGTAGAGGGCAGAAAGGGGGAAAGAGCCACTTTTCAGTGGAGGAATCTAACAGTCCCCACCTCAGCCAGGTGAGCAGGTCAACATCGCCAATGAGAAGTCACACTAACGTGTACACTAAAGCTAGCATATGTGTGAGGAAAATATCAGGCAAATCCCAGCAGAAAGGCATCCCACAATATACCTGACCAGTATTCCTCAAAACTGAACAGTTCACAAAAACAAAAGAAGTCTCACAGATTTCCACAGCGCGGAGGAGCCTACATGTAATGCGGTACCTTGGATGGGATTCTGGAACAGAAAAGGGCATTAGGTAAAACCTAAGGAAATCTGAATAAAGTGCAGACTTCAGTTAATAATAATGAATTAATACCAACTCTAGTTGTAATAAATACAGCAAACTAATACAAAATATGAATAATAGGGAACTGTTTGTGGGAAATATGGAAACTCTCAGCATGATCTCAACTTTTCAATAGTTACAAATTGTTCTAAAAATGTGTAATATATTTTCTAAAAATATATTTTATTATACCTCTAAAAATTTAAAGCAAATAAAAGCAACAGGAACTGATAACCTAAGTTTACATTATACTCTGAATACAGAATGAATACTTAAAGGAATTTTAAAATCAAAGGCATCTTAATATCTAATTTATCCTTTATAAGGTAGAATATATTCAATCAAAAGTTTGTAGTCCAGCTTTTGTTACTCCTGCTTATTCACTTTCAGAGTTCATTTCCCCAGTCTGCCATTTATTAGCAGTGTGTTTCGTTTAAGTGCTTAACACTCTGGGTGTCAGTCTGTAAAATGATACTGTAAAAGCACTTATCTCATAGGGTACTGGGACCTAAAGGAATGAATATATATATTTATATATCACATGAAGATACCTACCGTAACATTAGTTATCATTATGTTTATCATAATGGAGAAATTATCCTTTAAAAATGATTAGTAATTACCCTCCTAATTTCATTTGTACTAAAGGTAAACTGTGTGTGTGGGTTTACGCGTGTAGGATGGAGTATTTGCCAGGCTAGACATTACATTGTTACTAGCTATTACCTCTGAACGGATGAATCAGAGGTGATTTTATTTTTTATGCTTTCCTGTATTTCTTAAATTACCAAGGTATATTAACTTGTAAAAAATATTTAAAATTGTGAATCAATTTGATATATTAAGCCAAAGCTCATATCACCTCTTTTTAAATTTTGTATTATTTTTTCAAGTTATTTGACTTTTCTAATTAATTTTTTCTTTTTTTAAAATGTATTGTTGATCAGTGACAGTTGTCCTGCCTTTTCCCCCTCTGCTCACCCCAACCCCAGACACCTGAACTCCCACAGTCAATTGCCCCCGTTTGGCCATGCCCACAAGTCCTCTATTCATGTTCCTTTGCTTGACCCTTCTCCTTCTTTCCCTCATTATCCCCCTCCCTCCTCTGACCACTGTCAGTTTTTTTCTTTTTTTCAATGTCTCTGGTTCTACCTTGCTCATTTCTTTGTTTTGTTGATTAGGTTCCACTTACGGGCAAGACCATATAGTGTTTGTCTTTCACTGCCTGGCTTATTTCATTTAGGAAAATGATCTCCAGTCCCATCCATGCTGTTGTGAGGGCAGAAGTTCCTTCTTTCTTTCTGCTGCATAGTATGTTGTCATGTAAATATACCACAGTTTTTTTATCTTTTTTATCTATTCATTTACTGATGGGCACATAGGCTGTTTCCAGCACTTGGCTATTGTAAATTGTGCTGCCATGAACATTGGGATGCATAGGTTCTTTTGGATTGGTGATTCAGGATTCTTAGGGTATAATACCAGCAGTGGGATCACTGGATCAAAAGGCAGTTCCACCTTTAGTTTTTTGAGGAAATTCCATACTGTTTCCCTCAGTGGCTGCACCAGTCCGCATTCCCACCAAGAGTGTACTAGGGTTCCCTTTTCTCAATAACCTCACCAGCACTTGTTGTTTGTTGGCTTATTAATGATGGCCATTCTGACTGGTGTGAAGTGGTATCTCATTGTGGTTTTAATCTGCATCTCTTTAATGGCTAGTGATGTTGAGCATTTTTTCATGTATATATGGGTCCTCTGTATGTCCTCCTTAGAGAAGTGTCTGTTCAGTTCCTATGCCCATTTTTTAAATTGGATTGCTTGTCCTCCTGGAGTAGAGTCATGTGAGTTCTTCATATGTTTTGGAGATCAAACTCTTGTCCAAAGTATCATTGGCAAATATGTATTCCCATATGGTTGGTTTCCTTTCCATTTTGTTGATGCTTTTTTAACAGTGCAGAAGCTTTTTATTTTGATGTAGTCCCATTTGTTTATTATTTCCTTTATATCTCTTTCCCTAGGGGATGTATCCATGAAAATATCGCTGTGTGGGATATTTGAAATTTCCCTGCCTATGTTTTCTGCTAGGATTTTTATGGTGTCATGCCTTATATTTAACTCTTATATCTATTTTGAGTTTATTTTGGTGTATGGTGTAAGTTGGTGTTATAATTTCATTTTTTGCATGTATTTGTCCAGATCTCCCAACACCATTTATTGAAGAGGCTATTTTTACTCCATTTTATGCTCCCACTCCCTTTGTTGAATATTAACTGACCATAGAGACATAAGTTTATTTCTGGGCTCTCTATTCTGTTCTATTCATCTATGTGTCTGTTTTAATGCCAGCACCAGACTCTTTTGATTACAGCGGGCTTGTCATAGAATTTGGGATCAGGTATTGTGATCCTTTCTACTTTGTTCTTCTTTCTTAAAACTGCTGAGGCTATTTGGGGTCATTTATTATTCCATATAAACTTTTGAAATATTTGTTCTATATCTGTGAACTATGTCATTGTTATATTTTGATAAGGATTGCACTGAATCTATGGATTGCTTTGGGTAGTATGGGCATTTTAATGATGTTGATTCTTCTATTCCATGAACATAGTATATGCTTCTATTTATTTGTTTTTTTCTTCATTTATTTTTTTTAGCTTCTATTTATTTGTGACTTCCTTAATTTCTTTCTTCAAAGTTGTGTAGTTTTTTTAGTACAGTTCTTTTACCTCCTTGGTTAAGTTTATTCTTAAGTATTTTATTTTTCTTGTTACTATAGTGAATGGGATTTTTCCTAATTCCTGTTTCTGATATTTCATTTTTGGTATACAGAAATGCCTTTAATTTTTCAATGTTGACTTTGTATCCCACCATTTTGCCAAACTCACTTATTAGGTCAAGCAGTATTTTGGTGGGGTCTATAGTATTTTCTACGTACACTATCATGTCATCTGCAAACAGTGACATCTTTACTTCCTCCTTTCCAATTTAGATGTCTTTTATTTCTTTTTCTTGTCTGATCACTGTGGCTAGAACTTCCAATACTATGTTGAATAGAAGTCATGAAAGTGAACACCCTTGTCTCGTGCTTGATCTTAGGGGGAACACTTTCAGTTTTTGCCCATTAAGTATGATGTTGGCTGTCAGTTTCTTATATATGGACTTTATTATGTTGAGGAATGCTCCTTCTATTCCCCTTTTGCTGAGTGTTTTTATCATAAATGGGTGCTGTAGTTATCAAATGCTTTTCCAGCATCTATTGATATGATCATGTGGCTTTTGTCTTTCATATTGTTTATGTGGTGTATTACACTTATTGATAGACACATATTATACCACACTTGCATCCCTTGGATGAATCACACTTCATCATGGCTTATGATCTCTTTAATGTATTGCTGGATCCGATTTTCCAAGGATATCAAAAAAACTGTACCACCGAATCCCACAGAACTCCTACCATAGGAGTCCACCCCATGAAGACAGGCAGGCAAAGCAGAGCACCCTGAGGTGCAGAAATAAACAAAAAGAGTCACCTAAAATTGGGAGACAGAGAAAGAACCCTCAATCAAAAGGAATGGAGGAATCCCCAGTAAAAGAGCTAAATGAAATTGAGGCAAGCAATCTAGCAGACATAGAATCAAAAAGATGGTTATAAGGATGCTCAAGGAGCTCAGTGACAACCATGAGGAACTGAGTGGGAACTACAACACCAAGAAAAAGGAAATAGAAACTGTAAACAGGTACCAGGAAGAAATGGAGAATACAATATCTGAAATGAAAAATACACTAAAAGCAATTACAAGCAGTCTGGATAAAGCAGAGGGCCAAGTACGTGAGTTGGAGTACAAAGTACAAAGAAATACCCAGGTAGAGCAACAGCATGAAAAAAAAAGAGTCAAAAAGTCTGAGGATAGCTTAAGTGAAATTCCGGACAACATGAAATGTAACAACATTCAAATCATAGGAATGCCAGAAGGAGAAGAAAAGGAATAAGGAATAGAAAACCTGTTTGAAAAAAATAATGACAGAAAACTTCCCCAACTTGGAGAGGGGAAAACCCATGCAAGTTAAGGAAGCACAGAGAGTTCCAAACAAGATGAACCCAAAGAGACCCACTCCAAGACACATCACAATTAAAATGCCAAATTTTAAAGACAAAGGGAGATTATTAAAAGCAGCAAGGGAGAAACAGGAAGTAACATACAAGGAAGCCCTCATAAGGCTAGCAGCTAACAGAAACACTGCAAGCCAGAAGGAAATGGCAAGAAATATTCCAAGTAATGAAAAGCAAAGACCTGCAACCAAGACTACTCTATCCAGCAAGGCTGTCATTTAAAATGAAAGTGAAATAAGGAGTTTCCCAGATAAGAGAAGGATAAAAGAATACACCACCTCCAAGCCAACTTTGCAAGACATGCTAAAAGGATGCTTTAAGAAGATGAAGGTATAGAGTGAGAGAGAGATACAAAAGGAAAGGAAAAGGTACAAAAGGAAAAACTGCAATGAATAAGTACCTTGCAATACTAACATTAAATGTAAATGGATTAAAGGCTCCAATCAAAAGACACAGGGTAGCTGAATGGATAAGAAAACATGACCCACACACAAAAGACCCACCTCAGAACAAAAGAGCTACACAAACTGAAAATGAAGGGTTGGGAAAAAAATTCCAATGAAATGGACAGGAAAAAATAAAAGTTATATTATTAAGATAATTCATGCATATTAAATGTGTAATGTTCCATAAAATCAGTATTAAAAAACAATTCTTTCCTTCTTCAGCTCCTTCCACATTCATTTCCTCATTCATGCTGTTAACTTTAATGTTTTTCTATTTGTGCTTCTCCTAGTGGTTATTTCCACATCTCTAAATAATGTATCAAGAATGTCTGTTGTATCAAAGGAGAAATTGTCTTTTTACTTACTATTTTAATAAATGAGACCAGCTCATTTAAACCATCCCTACTATCATCTGCTACCCAGTATGTGGTACTTATATCATAACTTTAAGTCCCTGCATTTATTAGGCTTTTAAATTTAAATTATATTCAGTGATTGCTGGTGTGGATCAGTAGATTGAGTTCTAGCCTGCAAACCAGTGGGTCACTGGTTCGATTCCCGGTCAGAGCACATGCTTGGGTTGCAAGCCAGGTCCCTGGTTGGGGGCACACGAGAGGCAACCACACATTGATATCTCTCTCCCTCTCTTTCTCCCTCCCTTACCAGCTCTCTAATGTATATAAATAAAATCTTAAAAATTTTTAAACTTATATTCATATACTTCTCTTTCTTTTGCTATTAATATTCCCCAGTATCAATCTCCAGCAAATATGTTTCCATGGTCTCCAAGTTCAAAGGAATGGGGGCATACAATCCATAGTTCACAGTTGCAATCTACATGATACAGTTTATTGGCATGCACCAAATCCACTTATGCATGTTCCCATAGGTTCACTTAACCCAATGGAAATGCATGAAATGGTGTTCTATGAAATACATATTAAAACAGTCATTATTATTATTAGAACTGCTAAGTCTATAAATGAACTTGTATTATTCCTGACTGTGTTTGAGTAATTCACACACTGTTTGCTAAGGTGGTTGTCACCCTTATTGTTCTCTTCAGTACAAAGAAAAATAGGAATATCCTCATCAGATGGAGGGTACCATAATATATTAGAATTTGGATGGGATGCCATTAGCCCTGTAGTTGAAAATAAACCCCATTTCTCTATCCAAAGTTATTCTGGAAGCATGTGGCCCCTTTCTTCCTGTCCTCTCTTCTCCTCTACCACACATTAAACATCAGAGATTTGAAACATAATGTGCAGATGAAGTCACTGAAGCATGACTACACACACTTCATTCATGTATTGCCAAATATTAAATGAACACTCACCACCTGGCAGGCCATGTGCTGGAGCTGAAAACTCCTCCCTCAACAATATAGATGGAAACTGCTACACTCACAGAGCCTCGGTCCAGAGGGCATACAGAGACATTAACAGGCAGTAACAATGCAGCATAATGAGTATTAAGATCCATCATCACTTAAACCAACCCTAACTTTCACTGGGATTTCTATAATTTAGAATCAGATCCTCCTAGGGTTTTTCTGCATCTCTGGCTTTCCAAGCAGTTTCATGCCAACTATTCTGTGATGCGTATCATAGCTGCCAGAAATCCATCTCTGTTACAACCAGATAGCTCCTATTTTAATAGGTTCCCACTTCTAGTTGGTCTGTCTGCCACCTTGGACTAACCTGTGTCCGGTTTCCACCATCTTCTATCACAGGCACCAAAACCCCAAAATATATATAAATCACAGCCATTCCCTGAAGTTTAGCAACATGAACCAACATTTTTCTAACCATAGCAACATTCCTCTATGCCTGATCATGACCTCATCATTTTTTTAGTAAAAGCAATTAACCTTTATCTTTTTCAAGCTCCCGGGTTTGTTATCTGAATCCTTGGAATTGTACGTGCTTCTATTTTAAAATTCTTTGGGATTTAGAATGATTCAACTACCAGCAGTGTCTAGGGTGGCATTTGTAAGCAAACATGTTGACATTTCTGAGGTAAAAATACGAATATCCCCATTAAGTGGGACAAACCATGGCAGCATACACTGTATATCAGTCCAGGTCAGATTTTGCTGCCAGTGACTTTTCTATGAACACACGAAAAAGCTTTTGGTTTTCAGAGCCAATTTCAAATACTCAAAATGCAGGTTAGACCTTGAGGACTTGTATACACCACATTATTTGGCCTCTGAACAATCATCTAACATGTTAACTCTGATACCAAGATTTCTTCTTTAAAATAATTATAGCCTTCTTAGTTATTCATTCCAATCCATCAGAACATGGTTTAAAAACCTTTCAGCAGAACTAACCTGTACTGAAATACACAGCATATTTCCATCACCACATTCATGTGACCAGAAGATCAGTGGTTGTAAATAAATTTCATTCTATACATTATTACAAAAGATGCTGAAAGTGGAAATCAGAGTATTGACAATTGCCGATAAACCATTCAAAAAGATACCAAGGAAAAGAACTTGATCGACTCGCTAATGGTGCAAGTCCAACAGGCAGGGAAGGCTGTCATGCTGCCACCACTGAGACTGCTAGGGGAGACTTCAATCTGTTCTTATCAGGGGAAGAGGATTCCCAGAATGCAACTCCCTGGGAAGGGTGAGGGTTGAGCGTTGAGCTGAACACTAAATGCTCATGTGAAAGCACAAACGATTCTGTGATAGGGTTGGGAAATCTAGATGTTTTTCATAACCAGGTTTTCAACTATGACATCCTTATTTTGAGCCTCTAAGGACAACTGAATTCTAAATGCACTATTTATTCTAGCATTGCCTATGCTGGCATTACTTCACTTTCAAAGTGATAAATTTTGAGGGACTCTCACGGAGCTTTTCAAGCTCCAGGAAAAAAAGTAAATGTGTTTCACAATAAACTGGCAGAATTCTAACTTAGTCCTCTTTCCTTGACTATATATTAAGAAGGTTATATCATAAATCAAGAAATATGCTCATAATTTCATGACCTAACTCTGAATTTACTCACCTCCCTCAGTACCTTTAGAGCATGAATCTAGCATATAATAAAGAAAGAGTGAACCATGGCAGAAGCTCATATAGTGTGCCAGGGAAAGGACTGACTGAGGAAGGACAGACTCACAAGTCTCCAACATCAAGAGATGCTCCCTCCTCATCATCAAATATTGATTTATCACTGGTGTACAGTGACAAGGTAACGCTCCATTCTATACCAAGAAATGGGAATGGAATATGGCTAATAGAAGGCTCACAATTCAGTTTGATAGAATAAAAAACTGTAAACAACAATTGTTGTCAAATGCAAAGTCCAAGCAATAACAGTTAAAAAAGTGCAGAGTGTGAGGGAGGTTGCTGAAGCCCTGCTGTAAAAAGTCAGTGCATTCAGGAGAGTGGATTTGCACCAGGTCTCAATGGAAGAGTAGAGCTTGGGAAACTCATCAGGTATAAACACTGGCCTTAATGATACAGTAAATGTATCAAAGAAAGTGTCAGTCTCTTAAACAAAAGCATGGAACCTGATAATACCCTACTTTTTAAACATTGAGAAAACCACATGCTCAGAGAAACTTGGTGTCCTAAATATAAGAACTAAATGTAAAACCAGATGCGCCCAAGTTGAACTTCATATTCTTGAATATGTGAAATATTTGCCTATAACATGCTGTGTTTTAAAAACATAGCTACTATATCTAGTGCTACTAGACATCTACTGTAGATGCTACTGTATCTAGTATCGAGCAGAGTAGTTTTAAATGATGTGATGTACATTTCCTAAGCATTTGCTAAAGATGGCATCTGAGCTATCATGTTAATTGGAGTTAAATTGCTAAGATTATGACATTAGCTTAAAGAGCAATTAACGATAACTGTGACTCTGACAATGAAAACAAAGAAAGGCCTTCATTAAAAATGGTTATGGTGCTTATGAAGATACTCATTAATTTTTTCAAAGATTTACTATAACAAATTAATTTTTCAGCTTAATCTTAAAAAGCAATCTGATAAATTATAAGAAATGTCAAAGAACTGCCTCAAGCAATGTTTTGAAAAGTAAATGTGCATTGCATTAAATTTATAAATGTAGATTACTACTTTTAACAAATGTTGATTTCTAAATTAAAAAATGAGCATATTTTCTACTTACTATAAAATATAATTTGCAATTACATCAATTGTGTTGTGTCAGAAAATTCATTAACGTGAAAAACAACTTTGTTTCTAGTGCTTAGTGGAAGGCATGATTATAATTTGGAGAGCAATGAAATCAGTGGTGTGTGTATGTGGGTGTGTGTATACAGGTATGCTATTGATTAAAATGAAAAGCAATGAACCTCTTAAATCAACTAATTAAGTATTGTCATACCACCTTAAATGGATGTTTCAAATGCTAGGGTAAGTTAGTCAACACCTGGAATCAGTACTTACGGATCTATTTTTAAAGAAAGACATACTTTGTGATACGCAATGATGAAAATGATTCCTATATCTGTATCCATAATATTATATTTTGTACAAATCATCTGAACTTTACTGTAGCTTATGAGTTAGATATACTCATTATACTTTAAGCCATAAGAAATCATCTTAAAAATGGAAAGTTTTCATTGAAGAAACATTACTAAAAATATAGAATGATTTTTCAACCACCAAATATTTATTGGATTTCCTCGGAAGCAGCTGCTCCTGGGGTGTGTAAGAGATACTGAGGAAATCAGGATTGACGGTTTTGACCTGATTGCCACATGTACAAACCTCCTCCCACAATCTGCAGCTGAGCTAAAATCTGACACCTTGGCAACCCCAAATGCCATGCTCTCTCCACAGCCTTACACTGCTGCTTAATTGAGAATAGAGTCAACAGCATTAAATACTGAGAAAGCGGTTATATACTGCCCTGGAAACTTGAAACACCGACTCCAGGGCCCAGTTTAACGGGTCAGTGCCATCACTGGCAGGACTGGGCCATGGTGTTGCATCTTGATTTACCCTGATGAATGCACATGTTATACAACTGTCTGATCCTAGGTCCAATTTTTAAACACTGTTATCCAAGAAGATGATGTATTAACACGTATAAATCTAAGAGGCCATCAGAAAGTCTTTTTGCATGAGTCAAGATATAAGTGGCCTAAATTTCCATTTTGTGCATTTACAAGCCAGACGCATCCAATTTCAATTTGTACGGGACAGAGTCCCATTAACGCCCTTGTTTTATACTGTGCCTTGCTTAAGTGCTATAAAGTGATGTGAGTATCTGATTTATTTTCATTTCGTCATTTATAGATAAAGGGAACAACTATTCATGAATGCGCTAATTTCAATAATGGGAGTTATGTGTTCAGTAAAATCACATGATATTCAGTTTCACTATCATTCTGTAATTTAAGGGTTAGGAGCCCCACCTCCTTCTAGACATTGGGCCTGCAGGTAAACTGTCTGTTAGGGACTGAATATTTGTGTCTACCTCTGCCTCCTGCACCAAAGCCATATATTGAAGCCCTAACCCCAGTGGGGTTGTGTTTTGAGGAAGGGGTTATAAAGGTTAAATGAGGTTATAGGAACAGGACCTTGTGTGGGCTCTGCAAGTATGGAAGATGGCCCTCACCAGAAACTGAATTGGCCGGAACCTTGGTCTTGGACTCAGGCTCCAGAACTGTGAGAGAATGTATCTCTGTTGTTTAAGCTACCGTGTCTGTGGTGTTTCACTAGTGCAGCGTGAGCTGACACTCTGTCCTTGGCTGAACAGGCTAAACACAGGTTAGGAACAGCATCGGACACAGCCTCCTAAGAAAGATAAGTGAGTGCTTTTCTAGTCAAGATGTTCTTTTTAAATCTTTAGTCAAATGCCATCCTCATTAACTTGAAGAGCTACTGTAACACAATATAAGGATATATGATAATGGATCCATTAAGTATTCACTAAACACATACTAAATGGAATAGTGATTCCAATTCAATGTTCAAAACATTCTGAAATCTCTGCCGTCATGGATCTCCCTTCTAGAGAAGAGAAATAAATATTAAACATAGATGTCCAGTCATGTAGGGGAAATCAAAGAGACAAAGTGAATTGAAATTGTGGGGTGAGATATTTCTCTTTTACATGGAGTGGATCAAGGTGAGAACACTGACATGAATAAAGATAGGAGGGCACCATAAGGGCAGGAATCAAATTAATTATATTAATTATAATTGCATCTCATTATCATACTTTCTTTGCAATCTTTGCTATTCTTGTCCTATTTTTAGTCTTAGGTTTAGTAGAATATTTTTAATTCTGTGAAAAACATATTCTTCAGTTAAGAGGTCAGTTTGGAAATAGGTCCAAATCCCTCCTGTCTTTTTATAACCATAAACCTAGAAACTACCCTGAGGCTGACATATTATGGCCCCTATCGATCCTTCCAGCTTCCTGTCTCACACTCTCCCCATAGCAGACACTGTGGGGATTACCCCCATATTTATTCTTTTTATAGCCAATTTTCCAGTAGCCCTGGGTTTTTCATTGAACTGACTTGATCACCACATTGAAACAAAACTTGGGATAGGGATGGGTTGGTATCCCAAATCTAAGGTAATCCGAGTAGGTCATTCTGCTGACCTCAGAAGTGAGCAAAACCTAAGAGAAGAGACTAAGACCATAGTTGAGCACTTTCAGTTGGCGAAGAAAGATGAGAAGACAGACGCCTCTCTCTGGATGATATATTTGGAAATGGGGGACCCACGACAATCGCAGCCTTTGATTTCTGATAGTGAAAGACAGCCTGGGATCAAGCTTCCTCTTAGGAGAGGGCAAAGGGAAGGTGACATTATGGATCCCTGATCAAGCCAAGCCTGGAGCCCCTCGCACCAGCAGACGTTTCAGATACGTAAAGAAATTCCCGTGGTTATTTAATTCTGTCTTTTTCTGCTTTATGAGACCAAGGCAATCTGAACTATCACCTCCCCACATACGCATGTGTACACACATACTCAGATATACATCTTCATGAAGCCACATAATTGGGCTCTTTTAGAGTCTTATTAGTACTACAGTGTCCCATAACAGAGGGAAATAGCATTAGCTCTGTCTCAGCCACCCAAACCCTGGAATGTCTTCACAATCTGAAGTGTTCCCTGGTAATTTACCATTTTAATAGCTTGAATTAATTCTCATTTCCCCTCTACTTATTACAGAAGTGTATTCAACCAGGCCTGCCCTTGTTGGGGTTTTGAATAAACTCACATACATATCCAAATGTTTCCCTAGCAACAAATACTTTTGGTGATACCTATACTTCCTTTTATGTCAGCATACACTTTCTAAAACAGTCCACATCTACTCTAAAACAAACATTTTTCATAAGTATTTTAACTCAAATGTTACCAAAGCTATAATATGAAGCTATAATTTTCATGCTTTGCCACAAATCATTGATGGGCACACTTACTGCTCCAAGGAAATTGTGTAAGAAATTGTATGATCATTTGAGAAGCAAAATTGACTACAGCTACCAAAAAATTCCTAATAGAATGAACTATTATGTTAATTTTTGGATTGTTTAAATTTATGTTTGCTCACTTATTTATACTTGACATATATTTTTGTCTTCTGTGTATTATATTTTATATATCTATATTATTTTCCATCATATATCTTTTTAACAATGATGAAAGTCAAATATTTTAAAGTTCAATTAGGTAGTGCATAAAACATTTTAAATTATACCAATGCAGACTTTAAAATGAGTACTAAATATGTGTATACTTTGAAACAGAATGCCTATTTGTGTTACCTACACAGCTCAATCAGGAATCTCATATAAAAGTGAAGACCACCTGACATTGCAGAACACCAAGTTTCCAGTGGACACACATTTAATCTCAAGATGTGGCAGATGATGGCAGTTCATGTGGGTGTGGGGGAATTCACTGATGGATGTGTTAACACTGTCATAGACTGCTCATTTAAATAGCTCTATGAGAGTAAGGCAGGTCTGTCCAAAGTGCACCTCAACGTTTGCAAGCAACAGTGACAGCCAGCGGGCTGATGGAATGGTAAGCTGCATGGTAGGTGGGAAAAGCCAAGTGAATGGCACTCAGCCATGACAAGGGGGAGTTACTCAGCAAAGGATGAGCCAGAGATGGTTAAGACTAATCTGCTTTGAATCATATCTAAGCTGCAATTTTAATGGGAAGATGTCAAGGATCTTGGTAGAAATGTGAAGGACCCTGTGAAGGACTCTGCAATTTTGCTCAAATAGAGAGCTTGATCAAAATGAAATAAAGTATCAAATAAAAGTACTGCAGAAATAACAATGCAGTTGTGGTTGTGAGGTTACAGTATATTTCTAAGCAAGATAAATGAGTTGGTATTTTCCTTATTACAATAAACTAGAGCTAAATTATAACTGACCAGGACTGATTTAATAGATTTATATTATTAAAGGTAAATATTATTTAGGGACTTATTTTTAAGCTCTCCTCTGATTTTGTAGGATTCTCATCAATGAGAATTTCATGGATGCCAGGATCCTACCTGCTAAAGGAGTTATATCTGCGAATTATATCTAAAAACCAAAATCCCTACAAAATGCAGGTTCATTAAAAGAGGAAAGATTTCACTAAGGAGTAACATATGGCTAGATGTAGAAATGACATGAAGATTGCCAAGAATAAAATGAAAAGAAGAATAAATAAATTTAAATTAACTCAAAACTATAGAGAAATGTGGAGTTTCTGTACCAATAAATGAAAATTTAATGTTGCTTAATATCAACATTAATGTAGAACTACCTATATTATTTTACTTCACATATTAAACTTGTAGGAAATACTGACATCATATACCTACTTACGTAAGTATGAGAATGCTTAAATGAAAGATATGAATGAACAAATTCTGTTTTAAGCAATTGACAGATACCAATGAATTTTATAAAACCCTTATGAGACTCAAACTGAGTTCTTCTGATTACAAATTGGTTGTTCTTTATGCTATATGATAAACATCACTGGATTACAATCCCAATTTTTTAAATCTAATTCTGTCAAGTTATAAGTATATATTTCACATGAACATGGTGGTACTTAGTGCCACATTTGGCCAAATGAAGTATGCCATTCAGGTAGCAAGGCTTGTGTCAGGAATCACTTAGTGAGATAGGATGAAGAATGGAGCAATTTCTGCTGTCAGGCATTTCAGCAACGCCCAAAGCAGGTTCTTGCTGTAACAGCCAATGTTGCAGACTTGCCAAGAGGTGACGGTTCTGGTCCTAACTTTGTGAGAGCAGAGAGGAAGACTACTTCTGTCTCCCATGTCACTGATGGCATCTCCAAGGTCCCCACAGAGATATAGAAGCACCTGCTTGCCAGCTGAGCTGCACCCAGGAGCCTACCCTGGTATCCAGCACAGCAAACAGGCCTGGCAGGTGATGAGGCCTGGCAGGTGTCCTTGGGCCTAGGGCCACACATGCCCCAGGGGCTGGCATGCATCTCACATGTTTGGAGAAATCTGAAAACAGATGCAGCATGGAGCAGCCATCACAGGTAGGGTGAAGAAAGAGGGGGAGATGGGTTAAGTCTGCTTGTCCTGTCTTTAGCGAGATAAACAAGTGCAATGTCCCCATAGGCTACTTGGACAACACAAAAGTTAACTGAGCCTGAGCCTTTTTGGTGGGATCTAGCCCAAAAGGCTACATAGTGGGGTGAGGAGATCATAGATGTAAGATGTTGTTGGGTATCTTTTGTGCACAGAAGCTGCTTGGAGAGGAAATCCCAGGAGTGCATAAATATATCATAAGAACTACACAAGTCAGGGTTCTGTGCAGAACCAGCATTTGGGGTGCAGGAGCAGCACAGAGAAGGAAAGGAGACAGCCAGCAAGGCTGGTAATTCACCAACACAACTCCATCCCTTCGGTCAGCCTGAAGGAAGGGGAGGGGCAGGACTTTGACTAACAGCTGTAGTGGGAATTCTGAATCAAACTGGACTTAATACACGAAAATTGTATGTGGTCATTAAAATCAAACCACTCCTCTATTTGAGAAGGACCATAACTGCCAGGAGTGTCTGTGGTATACGTTTCCGTTGCAGAGGAAAGGAGGAATCCACAGAGCCTGCTGAAGGACAGGATCCCGGAGGCATGTAGCTCCTCGGGATTTGCATCCGTCCAGTAGGTTGGATATGCCTCGAGCAGGGTTAGGTTATGTAGAACAGCAATGGAAACACATTCTTTACACTTAAAAGAACACTTACAAAATAAAAAAAAAATACTTGGGAAGAAGTTTACTATCTGAATACAGAAACAGAGAATACAGACTAAATTATAACTCATTCGAAAGTCTCTTGAGAGTTTCAAAATTTGATTAAGGGAAGATACATATTATGGGGCATTTCTTCCCATTTCTCCTCTGTCCAATGCCAAAACCCTACACTATGTTTCCTTTCAGAGCACAGCAGAGTCATTAATTCAGCAGGTGAGTGTAGTTCTTAAATATATCCTTACTAATTGAACATGGCAATTAATCAAAGATAAGAAGAAGAAATAAGTAGGAGGAAAGGAAGGATGAACAGACAGGTAGAGAAAAGGAAATGCATTGATTACAATGTGTCTAGGCATTATTATAACGATTTTAACATTCATATAATAATTCTTATTAATTCATTAAATGACTGTATCACTTTATTTAACTGTACTAAGAGCCCATATCACAGCACTTAGTCTGCACAGCTGCGAAGTGGGTATCTCACTTGAACCAGGCAAACTGGCTGTATCACCTGCATTCTTACCCTGGGAGCCCTGCTGCAGTGAAGTGGCAGGAAATATTGGGAAAAGTGAGTTTAACGAAATAGGAGTACCAAAATGAGAGGCAGAGGGAGAGAGGGAGAGAGTTTAACAAAATAAGAGTATCAAATGAGAGAAAGAGAGAGAGAGAACACATGCACATCCAAAAGGGAAAGCTCGTAAGCCAACTAAAATTAAGCTGCAAGCGTAACACAGAGTCAATTTACAAATGCCTGGTATAGGTTATAGGGGTTTCTTGCCTCAGCAGAAACTGTGGCTATGTGGGAGATGGGCAGGGGGAAGGAGATACAATGTGTCTCAAAGACCTATTTAATTTCTTCCTGGAATGTGTTGAGAGGCTTATAAACGGACTTAAGTGGACTGTTGGTTGCTGGTGGGCAAGGCTCTCTGAGGCCCTACTTCAATAATACAGTTAAACCAGGTTTTGCGAATATGAGAGAAAAGAAAATATGTAAAGCTTAAAAGAAAAGAAGACTCTAGTTTTCTTAAGGTCAATGAACACTTAGGTTGTTTCCTTATCGTGGTTACCGTGAACAATGCACATGAGAGCGAAGGTATCTCACCCAGACACTGGTTTCATTTCCTCTGCCTGTGTACCCAGATATTGCTGGACAACATAGCTGTTCCACTTTTAGTTTTTTGTGAAACCTCCATACTGTTGTCCTAGAATCTGTACCAATTGACAATCCCACCAAGAGTGTACAGGGTTCCCTTTTCTTCACATCCTCACCAACATTTTTTTTAAACTTTTTGATAATACCCAACTTAATAGATGTTAAGTGATACCTCATTGTGGTTTTGTTTGCATTCTCCTGATGACTGGTGATATTGAGGATCTTTTCATGCACCTGTTGGCCATTTGCATGTATTCTACGCAAAACTGTCTATTCAGGTTTCTCAGCCATTTTTAATCAGGTTGTTTGTTATTTTGCTATTGAGTCATATGAGTTCTTTATATAGTTCAGCTATTGGACCCTATCAATACACAGTTTGCAAATATTTTCTCCTATTTGGTAGATTGCCTTTCATGTTGTTGACCGTCCTTTGCTGCAGACAAACATTGTAGTTTAATGTAGTTACACTTGTTTATTTTTGCTTTCACTGACAGTGCTTCTGATGTCATATACAAAAAGTTACTATCAAGACCAATTTCAAGGAGCTTTCTCTCTGAGTTCTTTTTTTAAGGAGTGAGAGAGGAAAAAAAAAACATTGACGTCAGAGAGAAACATCCATTGGTTGCTTTCTTGTTGGTGCTCCTACCAGGGATTGAACCATAACCTGGGTATGTGCCAGGACTGGAAATCGAACCCATGACCTGTTGGTCTATGGGACGACACTCCAACCATCTGATCCACACCAGCCAGGGCTCTCTGTGATTTCTTCTAGGAGTTTTATGACTGTAGGTCTTACATTTAAGGCTTTAACATATTTTAAGTTATTGTTATTTGTAGATAGCATAAGATAAGGGTCCAATTTCATTCTTTTTGATGTGGATATCCAGTTTTCCCAAAATATTTTATTAAAGAGATTGTCTTTTCCCCATTGTTTAGTTCTTGGTGCCTTTGTTGAATATTAGCTGACTTTACACACATGGGTTTACTTCTGGGCTTTCTGTTCCATTTATCTGTCTGTTTTTATGTCTGTACAATACCATTTTCGTTACTATAGCTTTATAATATAGTTTGGAGTCAGGTATTATGATGCTTCCATCTGTGTTTTTCTTTCTAAAGATTGCTTTGGCTATTTGGGGTCTTTTTTGCTTTCATGAGAATTTCAGAATTTTTTTCTGTGTTTGTGAAAAAATGCAACTACAATTTCAATAGAGGTTGCATTAAATCTTGCTCACTTTGAATAGTGTGGACAGTTTCACAATACTAAATTTGGATATATAAATGGTCTATGGAAGCTTCTCAATAAAGCCTGACTCCTTTGAAGTCCACAATTCAGTAACTGATTAATGTTCATCACATCAATTCTATTTTCACTGAAATGCCACTTTAAATAAACCATCTTACTAGAAAAAGGAAGTGTCCCAAGATAAATAAACGACTTCAGTAAGCAAAGATGAGTTGATAGTTTTTATCAATAGGACTACCCAGTATTTAAGTAATGATATGCATATTGATAAAATCCATTTATGTAACAATTAACATATACCAGTAGACAAGTCCTTTATTATATTATCTTAAGTAAACTGTAAAAAGTATCAAAGAGGTAGCACTGTTATCATCTTTTGAAAAAGAAGAAATGAGTCTTAGAGATATTAAGTAAAGGTTAGGAAAAGAATTTGAGTAAAATCATATCTTGATGCCTATGTTAAACCTCCTTCCATTAAGTTCCTAATGACTGCCTTAGTCTATATTTATAACAGTATGTTTTGGAGGGTTTTTTATAAATTATACTACAATTTGAATTGATAAGAAATTTTGGGGACATAGTAGAAAAAAAATCAGAGTGCAACTTTCAAATTATTCAAAGATATAATACTAGGATAAAGAATTTCAAACAGCCTAACAAAAGAGTCAAACAATACCTGGGTTACATAGCAAATGACCAGTGCAATGTGGTAGGCAGTCTCTAAGACCCCAATGGTTGATCCTCCACACCCTGGTATCCATGACATTGTGGAATTTCTCCCCAGGAATGACTTCCCTATAACCAATAACAGGTGACACTGATGGGATGTCATTTCAATGACTCAATATTTGTGAATTCATATTGCTAGTAGACTCTTCCTACTGTTTCTTTGCTTGCACACCATGATGAAGCAGGCTTCCTTAATGAAGGGGCCAAAGACAAGAAACCGAGGAAAGCCCCTAGGCAAAAGCCAATGAGGATGTGAGGACCACAGTTTGAAAACCTGGGAGGAACTCAATGCTACAAACAGCAACTTAGTAAGCACAGCAGTGGATCTTTCTCCAGTCAGCCCTTCAGATGAGACTGAGAACTTGTCTCAGACTTTGTGAGGGACAATGAAACACAGAACCTACTTTGCCACAGGAACCATAAATAATAAACGAATATTTCCTTAAAAGAAACAACCCATAGATACAGAGAACAAATTAATGGTTGCCAGATGGGAGAGAGGTTGGAGGACTGGGTAAAAAAAGAGTAAAAGGGATTACAAAGTAAAAACCGCCACCTATAAAAAGCCACAGGAATGTAAAATACAGCATAGAGAATATAGTCAATAGTACTGTAATAATTATATATGGTGTCAGATGGGTACTAGACTTTTTACATCATAAGGCCTATAAATGTCTAATCATTATATTGTACCCCCAAAGCTAATACAATATTGTATGTCAATTGTAACAAAAAATAAATTTTAAAAATATAAATAATATAATAAAATACAATTCCTCAACAAAAATAAAAAATTTTAATATATATATTTCTTTAAGCTGCTAAATTTTAGTTTTTTGTTTTACAAAACAATGATATATTCAATATTGCTATGTTAAAATGATTCAATTATCCTGAGCATTGATAATTTGTATTAAATTCTAATTTTCTTGAATTCATATTCAGACCATTTTAATACTCATTAAAAATTCAAATATATATTAAGCTAAGTTAATGGGAAATATGTTCAGAAGTAAAACATTAATTAAAATAAGAAGGATAAAAGAACTACACATGTTGAAGATTTCAAATGTTGACACTTAGTGCTGTACAAAAAAAACCAAAAACATCAAGTTAAGAAAAACCACTAATGATGCATGCAGTTTTTCCCAATTACTGTGTTTTCAAGTTTGGGCTAGGTTACATTAAAAGGATTATTACAGTTAATCAGGAATTTTATTGACTCAATTTTGTCCTCAAATATTTTCAAAGAAAATATAATTTATATTTAGCTTGATTGTAAAAGCATTACAGCCACAGTTACAGAAATACACAGTGTCTCACCCGAAGTACTAATCACTGAGGATATTTTCATATCTGAAGTACAAATATTAGTCATTACAAAACCACTGAATTTTTGGCTTGTTATATAGCTCATTTTCATTAACCAAATTAATGTTATATAAATTTACATGATAAAAATATCATAAATAAGAACCATATTCTCATATTAGTGATAAAATTAGGGGAAGGTATTATTCATGATAATATGTAACCATTTTGTAGGCTAGTACAGACCACGTAGTGACATATTACACTGTGATATTCAAAATTAAGTGTTTGGTAGAAATGATCAATGGGATCCAAGGCAATGCTCACATGAAGAGTGAAGCACACAAAGGGGGGCTTCTAACTGCTAAGTGGCAAAGATTACACAGCCACCCCCTGCCACCAGCATCCTCACCACAGTCTCCTTATTAGTATGAACATACACATGAGCATAAAGTTAAATAATAAGTACAATAAAGAAAATTTTTGCTGTCTTAAGTACTTTCTGTTCTATCTGGATCTATATGTACTTGCAATAAACTACTAGAAATTGATATAAAATAATTCTATTTATAGTATCAAAGCATATGAGGTATGTAGGGATGCCATAAAATAACTTTAAGATTTATGGAGTGAAAATTATAAGGCAATGATGTGAAAAATAAAACATATTTTTTATGGATTGGAAGATTCAATATTATTATTTTTTTATTGTTGTTCAAGTAGAGGAAGACTCAATATTATTAAGCTGTATCCAAATTAACCTTTAAATTCACTGCAATACTAATCAAAATCACAGCAGTAATTTCTGCAGAAATTGACAGGTTGACTAAATTTTGCTTGGTAAAGGAAGGACCAAAAATAACTTTTTTAAAAAATCTGAAAAAAAAGATTTAAGTTGAAGGACTTACACAACCTCATTAAAGACCTATTATGATTTTTTTAATATTTTATTTTTTAATTATTTTATTGTTGTTCAAGTACAGTTGTGTGCATTTATCCCCCACTACTCCCCCCACCCCAGCCAAATAAAACAAAATGAAATAAAATATTTTATTTTATTTATTTACTTTTAGAGAGAGTAGAAAGGAGAGAGAAAGCGAGAGAAACGTCAATGTGTGAGAGATACATCAATTGGCTGCCTTTCTCCCAACTGGGGATCTGGCCCATAACCAGGTATGTGTCCTGACCGAGAACAGAACCAGTGGCCTTTCTGTTCACAAGTGGGGGCTCACAGGGAATGGTGGTCACCCAAGAACGTGTATAAAGGACCCATGGACAAAGCCAAAGGTGGGTAGGACTAAGGATGGGAGGTGGGGGTGGGTGTGGCGGGGGAGAAAGGTGAGGGGAAAATTGAGACAACTGTAACTGAACAATAAAAAAGTGGAAAAAAAAAGACCTAATGTGAAGCAAGTCATCAAGGTGGTACCTTTTGACATAAGAATATATGTGCAGAATAAGAGAATAGAAGAGTTCAGAACTGTGCTCACTCTTATATGGGAGTCACATGCTTTCTGACTATATGGGCAAACACAGTTCACTGGACATAGGAAAATCTACCCAACAACTGATATTAGAAGTGGATATATTTGTGGAAATGGATATAAAAGGAACTTCCCACCATATACAAAAATAAATCAGCTTAAAGGGACCCCAGACCTAATGTAAAACAATGTGTAAACATTTTAGAAGAAAACATGAGAAATTATAACCCTGAGTAATGTAGAGACTTCATGCTCATGAAAGGTATCAGTCACCATAAAGAAAAATTAAAAAAGGAACATCACTAAAATTTAAAAGTTCTGCCCTTTGAAATATGTTATTGCAAAAAGGAAGACAAACCATAGATTGGGGGAAAGTACTTCCATAACACGTATCTGTTAAGTTGTATGTATATTATAGATCAAATCCTCAAAAGATCCTGAATCAAACTTCCATTTTGAAAAGTGTTAATCATACGACAGACTCAAAGGACTAATGTCACCACAAATTAAACATTTGTTGGAGAGACAGGTGAGCCCAGGAGGAGGGGTGAGAGCAGTGTGTCTTGGAGCAGCCAGGGAGTAGGTGAAATCTAAGAAAAAGATAAATTTAAGGAATAAAATGAAAGCACACACCAATGACAATACTCTTATTACTTGCACCATCAAATGCTTGCAAAAATAATAAGACAGCCCTTTTAGCAAACTTATGCATTAAAAAATGCTCTAAAAATGGCAACATGATCTAATTGCTTCTCTCTCTCTCTCTCACTCCATCCATGTTTTCCTTCATCCACAACATCTGGTAACCACAGGTATAGACATATTTTTTCCTGTGCATTTTAATTTATCTTTCGTAGATAACATGAGATGCCAAAACAAGTAATTGCACCATGTTGTTTTCTGAATTTAAGATTGAAGGTGATCCGAAAGCATCCAGTTAAATGGAAGACATGAACCCTGCAGGGCTTTGCATGGGATACAATTACGAATGCTCTTTTATTACATCATAGAGTGATAAATCCTGCCTCCTACATTGGAGGAATGAGAACTACAAATACAAGAGCTTTCCAATCTCCTCACTTCACAGGTCATTCAAATTTCCACCTTTCAAGGTGCAATCCCTCATAGGAAATACAGGACTACAGAACATTTTTAAAGAACACGGCTAAAGAAAGGAAAATAACACAACTGTGCTGAGCTCCTTCTCTGTGCTAGGCGCTCGCATATCCTACCCTGTGCCCAGCGGGACCCGCTCTTAGTGCCCTCCCTGAGCCTCCTCACGCTCCAGCGAGGCACCAGCACTCACAGAGTCTATTCAATACATACTGTGCACGGAACATAGCAAATGGCGCTTTAATAATGGTAATTGATAATAATAAAAAAGATAACACCACCACTGGAAGATAAATTAATTTACCTGTTTAAAACAATTCATTTCCAACCACTTGTTCTGACAGGCTATCTAATGGCAGCTTGTTTAAATTAAATTAAATTAATCTAATATTTAAGATAGAAATCAGTGAAGAAAGCTTATGTACTTTTGTAGAAGTAAAATCCAAAACAGTGGCTAGAAATGCAGCAGCACTTCCTCTCTCTATTACGACTCCTGGTTTGTGTAGAATTTTTAGCTGATTATTTTTTAGGTAAATACAGGGCAGTTCACACCACAGACCCATTCCCAGGGAACAGCATACAGACCATGGGACCATCTCAGAAATGTTATGATATGTTTCTTTAGATGACACTGATTGAAAATTCTCTATTTTAGAAGTAACACACCATTTTCAACTGTAATTCAACTCTAAATATACATACATGCATGCATATATGTGTGCATATACATACACACATGTATCACATATGAATGCACATACAAGGTGGGGCAGGTGTAGGTTTACAGTTGTGAATACATGAAACAGTTTATTCTTATATTATTATTAATTATTTCACTATTTTCCATACGAACAACTGTAAACCTACATTTGTCCCACCTTGTATGTGTGTCCATATGTAACACGTAACCTTCTGAGACTGGCTTCTTCCTAAAATGCTTTACAACATATAAACATACAATAAATATATATAAACAGACATTACTGCCAGCAGTCAAAATAGGAGGAAACAGAATTGGTAAGGCCTCATGACTCTGGTGCTTTTATGAAATTTTTAACAATTCTTTACATTTTGTGTTACAAAATTTTTAGCTTTTTTGTTTTTTGTTTTAAACAGCATATGACAAGGCAGAGAATGCTATTCAAGAACTGGAAAGACTGGTCACTGTAAGAGGTGGCAATTTAGAATCTCAGTCCATAGCTTGCCAGCGATGCCACTGTCCTAGCCGTTGGGTTTTAGTAACTGGATTTGTGAGTTTCTTGGCTTTTTTACTATGCGTACCTCTGGGGAGCAAGCAGCTACTTTGGACAGAGTTTTGAAGTTTTTGGTTTTGGTTTTCTCAGCTCAAACACTGTTTTATCTTTTCTTCAATCTATTCTTTCATCTCAAAGACTCACACACATAATCTAGAGTAACAAAATAATGTATGCATTTTTGGTCACAAATATCCACCACCGAGTTGGTTATTGGATTTTTGTGTTGTACTTTGAGAAACAATCAGTCCCGAAAACAGTCAAATAGATATACTCACACTCTGATCAATATTTCCAGGCCCTTCCCTCTTCTCCCTTCGAAGAGCCACTCCCCTGTGACACACTGTCATGACATTGAGCATGGAGTGCAGTATCACCAGGCACTGATAACCGGTTTTCCTGACTCCAGTCTCTCACCGCGACAATCGATTTCACACGCAGTTTCTGTTCTGAAACACCACTCATGGTATCTGTGCTTTCTCTCCTTTGTATACTCATGCTCCCTGCTTAGAGAACCTGCCCTTCCCGACACCCCAGGTGGAGCCTCAGAGCTCACGAATTTTCCTCTCCCCATAGGGGAATTTCCTAATTCTCCATAACTCAGCCTGTTTGCTTGCACTAAACATCCCCATTCCTGGGATTTACTTATGCTCCTTACAATTCCTTTCCTTTCAGCTCCTCAGTTTTAGATTCTGATATACATGGACACTTGAAAGATACTGCTATGGAACTGGAGTAATGTGACTCAGCTGTCCACATATGAGAATGGAAGTCAGTCCCTAGAACAGACTCAGCCAACTCATGTACCATTCCATGAAGCCTGTCTTAATTTCTTTTATTGTTAATATTCTTTGCTACAAAATGAAAGTATCAATATTAAATATTATATTGTATCCATATTTGAGGTATAGTTTTTCACATTTCACCATCTTTGATACTGAATTATGTCTTAAAATCTGCATCTTAACAATATTTGTCAGCATCTTTTATTTCACATTGGCATCTAATATAATGAGACATCTTTCAACTAAAATTTAAAGATAAGAAATCTTAATCTAACTTGAAGTTAAAAGAGATGCTATATACTTAAACATTTCTTTTTTTAAAGATTTTATTTATTTACTTTTAGAGACAGGGGAAGGGAGGGAGAAAGAGAGGAAGAGAAACATCAATGTGTGAGAGATACATCAATCAGTTGCCTCTCGTATACCTGCAACCCAGGCATGTGCCCTGACTGGGAATCCAACTGGCGATCTCTTGGTTCGCAGACAGGCACTCAGTCCACTGAGTGACACCAGCCCAGTCAAACATTTCAATTACTATGGAAATATAGTAGTAGAGTGACAATATTAAAATAATTTAATTCATTTTAGAATATTGGTATACGGAAGTACAAAACAGGAATTGTTACTGTGGTGACCTAGTTTCTATCGTCCAGAGAACTGAAGTCTTTCTTGCACGAGCCACAAAAGGGTGAGGTGAGAACCGCACTTGAGTTTTGGACTTCTTGATTTATAGTCACCAAACTCATGTTCGTCATGAGAACCTTTTAGAAAATATAAAGCATTCCAGAGTGGTCTATTTCTGCATAACAAACTACCTCACACTTAGTAGTACAAAACAAGACAATTTTAAAAAAGTATTGCTTTCTGTCATGGCTCCAAGGGTTCCCTAGCTCAGCTCAGTAGGGTTCACTGGGGTCTTACACGTGGTTGCAATCTGATCGTGAGTGACTGGGGCCAGAGGCAACTCACTCATCTAATGCCTAGATAAGAAGGCACAAACCACGGGGGCATGGAACCTGTGGGATCCTTGGGCACCTCCCGTAATCTGGATGTGTCCTGTTCATCAGGTCTCTCCAAGATGCTGTCTTTACGGTAGTCAGATTTTTTTACAGATAGGTTCAGGGCTCTAATGGTGAGTGTCTCCAGAGAGAGAGAAAGAGAGAGACAGACAGACAGAGAGAGCCTATGGAAGTGGCTCAGCTCTTTACGACCTAGCCTAGGCAGTTGCAAGTCTGCTGCATCATATCTGTTAGAATTGAGTCACTAAAGCCAATCTATATTCAAGAGAAAGATGATTAAATTTACAAATATGTTTTAAAACTGCCACAAAGCCCTGGATGGTGTGGCTCAGGGGACTGAGTGCCAGCCTGTGAATGAAAGGGCCACGAGTTTGATTCCCAGTCAGGGCACATGCCTGGGTTGTGGGCCAGGTCCCCAGTGGGGGGCATGCAAAAGGCAATCACACATTGATGTTTCTCTCCCTCTTGTTCTCCCTCCCTTCCCCTCTCTCTAAAAAAATGAACAAATAAAATATTTGGGGAAAAAACTGCTACAAAGAAGCATTTTAAATAAAAGTGACCATTCTTTGAATACTAAAGTCAAGTCTTCCATTTTAAATAATCTCTACTGGGAAAGTTAATTACTAAAAATCTGATCTTTTAATTAAAGAGGTTATTAAAATTACTGCAATTTTTGATTAGTAGGAAAAATCATAACTACATGTAAGTACTCTGCGGAGACAAACAGAACTCTAAAGAACCAAAAAACAAAACAAAAGAAAACAAAAACCCATGGATATACAATGCATGTCTTTCCTAAATACAAACTGGATCAATACAAAATTTCTCAACAAAGTTGGTTAAAATACCATAAATAATGTTCTTCATGAAATATTCATTGTTTATTATGATGTGTTAAAGATCATTTTAAAAATGCATTGTCAAAGGGTTCATGCTCCTCAAAATTAATTATCTCAGATGATTTTATTTCTTATCTGTGAACTTCATCCAGAGAAATGGGAAGCCTAGTGACTCGAACGGTCAAAACAATACACATGTGCTATCTGCTGCGTATTTTTCAATGAAATAAACACCAGATGGGCAGATGCCTCTTCTCTGTGACTTGGACTCACCTTTAAGGACTTGCACACTTGGACTCAATGCTGCATGCTGAACCCACCAAAATGATTGTGATACTTCATTTACTGAAGCATCATGAGTGCCTGTGCCCAGGGCTCTGTGCTCTCTAGGGTAGCGAGTCTCTAGAGTAAGCATTCTGAGTTCATTCTCAATGGGAAGTGACGACAAGGGGAGATTGTAGGCTTAACAGGTGGTAATGTTGGTAAATGGTGTACTCAACTTTACAATAAAAAACACCCCAGATCTGTCTTTTTGGCCATGTGTTATAAAATTAAGGTGATTTAGAAACTCCATTTTTAACTGTCCACACCTAACAGGAAGCCACTGACAAGCTTCAAAAATATGTTTCCAATGTAATAGGGGAATTGATTATGCAAAATATCTATTTAAATTATGATATTCTCATGTTTATGGTATTAATAGTACAAACTTTATTTTAAACACCATCTTGAAGGTCTGAAATATATCATTTCACTTGACTCTGACCACAAACCTACAAGCTTGATGCTATCCATTCAACTTTAGATCTGAGAAATCTACTGTACAAACCACCCAATTTTCTACAAGTGCTCAAGGAATCATTTCCTCTTAACAAACAACAATGAAAGAAAAAAATAACCTTCCCACATGCAATTTTGCCCCTCTCGTTTCTCACTAGCCCGTTTTAGAAACCTGTTTTCCCCACTCCAGTCCCCACAGCACTACCACGAGCCTTTCAGGACATCTAGCTCCCAGATCAGCAATTAACTCATCCCAGACAAAATAACAACCACGCGCACAAAACGACAGACACTGCAAACCTCCTGCTGCCCCATTAATCACTGTAGTTAAGAATTAATTAAACGTGAAATATGGATCACTGTATTTAGGCCTTAAATTGATTAAGTCAGTAAAAATACTTACTGACCACACACTTTGTGCCAGCCACCTAGAGTAAAACGGTTAAAACAAGAAATGGCTGTTCTCCTGGAGCTTCCGTTTCTAGAGATTCTGCTGGGACACAAACAGCAAAGCAGGAGGAGTAAGAAAGCAAAATGAAGCAGGGCAAGGTGTGCAGAGCGTGACCTTGGCAGGAAATGGCTCTCTGGGGCGGTAACATTTCAGCAGAGGGTGCATCACACGTTACAGCTTGTCTAGAAACTAGCCCGCTTTCCCTGGAAAAACCATGTAACCTCTTTATGCCCAAGTTTCCTGCTCTGCCAAATTAAGAATTGGTCCAGAATGGCATTTAACAGAACTTCATGCTCTGAAGTCCTATGACTCTGAGATGTTTCACTCAAAAGAAAAGCCTTAAAGTGAAGTTTGCTTTATTAGCTTACGTAAAGATCCCCTGATCCTGGAACCAAGAGTATTAATTTATCACTATGTTGTATTCCCTTATGAACATTTTCCCCTCTCAAAAGAAAGGCTTGGTCTCTTCTTTTGAGTCTAAGTAGGCTAGTTAGTACAAGTTGTGTGCAATGAATATTTCTTTTTTTTACATCCCTATGACCTATTTATTTTATAATAAAACTCTGTACGTTTTGAGCGCCTTTACCATTTCGCCGACTCCCAACCACCACCTTTGGCAACCACTAACATGTTCTCTGTATCTTGGAGCTTCTTTCTGTTGTTGATGGTGGTGGTGGTCTGTTTATTAGATTCCACCTATAGGGTAAATCATAAGGTATGTGTCTTTCTCTTTCTGACTTACTTCACTTAGCATCATACCCACAAGGTCCATCTTTGTTGTCACAAATGGCAAGATTTCATTCTTTTTTATGGCTGAATAATAATCCATACTATTTATGTA
The DNA here is from genome assembly GCA_004027475.1 of Anoura caudifer. Taxonomy (NCBI): domain Eukaryota; kingdom Metazoa; phylum Chordata; class Mammalia; order Chiroptera; family Phyllostomidae; genus Anoura; species Anoura caudifer. Next base: position 144,847 of record PVKU01003432.1, on the reverse strand, counting down.
TCACATGTTCTTTGCTGATTCATCCATTATTAACATTTAGGATGCTTCCATATCTTGGCTCTTACAAATAATGCTGCAGTGAACAAGGGGATACATACATCTTTTTGAATTAGTGTTTTCAAATTCTTCATATAAATACCCAGAAGTGGTATTGTTGGATCATATGATAGTTCTATTTTTAGTTTTTGAGAATACTCCATACTGTTTTCTTTAGTGGCTGCACCAATTCACATTAATACCAACAGTGCACAAGGGTTCTCTTTTCTCTTCATTCTCCTCAACCTTGTTATTTCTTGTCTTTCTGATAACAGCTATTCTAAAAGGTGTAAAGTGATTTATCACTGTGGTTTTGATTTGTATTTCCCTGGTGATTGGTGACATTGAGCATCTTTTCATGTACCTGCTGATCATCTACATGTACTCTTCAGAAAAATATTCAGATCTTCTGTTTTTATTTTATTTTATTTTCATTATGTTTATATTTAATGTTATTTATATTAGTTTCAGGTGTACCACACAGTGGTTAGATAATCAATCATATACTTACCATGTGTTCCCCCTGATATTTCCAGCACCCACCTGGCACCATACATAGTTACTACAATATGACTGACTATATTCCCTATGCTGTACTTTACAGTGGCTATTATGTAATTATGTAATTATAAATTTGCCCTTCTTAATCCCTTTACCATTTGCAGCCTTATCTGTTGACTCTTCTACCCATTTTTTAATCAAATTCATTTTGTTTTCATTTTTTGCCATTGAGTTGAATTTCTTTATATATTTTAGATAGTAACCCCTAATCAGATATATGATTTGCAAATATTTTCTCCCATTCCATAGGTTGCCTTTTCATTATGTTGGTAATTTTCTTTGCTATGCAGAAACTTTTTAGTTTGATTTAGTCTCATGTGTTTATTTTTGGTTTTTGAGAATCAAAAATTCATTGCCAAAACTGAGGTCAAAGTGTTTGTCACCTTTGTTTTCTTATAGGAGCTTTATGGTTTCAGGTCCTACATTCAAACCTTTCATCTACATTGAGTCAATTCTTGTGTATGGTGCAAGATAGTGATTCGGTTTTATTCTTTTGTGTGTGGCTCTCTGGTTTTCCCAACACCATTTATTGAAGAAATACAATAGACACAGTATTTCTGAACATCAGCAAGGAGTTTTCAGGATTCTACATTGGCTTATCTTGCCCACCAGATAGAGATAACTAATTTGGTAAATTATTTACTGCTTCAATTCTCATAACATAAAAATACGAATAATGGAAATCAATTTCAATGCAGAAACCTGACCTTTTTTATGACATGAAGGATTTCACTGAATAAATGTTATCAGGAGTAGGGATTGCATGGGGAAGGGAGCTGATTCCGAATACATCATTGCAGAACTAGGATCCACAGTGACCTCTTATGCCCAGTTTGATGGGCTGAAAAGCCAGTAAGATGTACTAGAAACAAATGCAAAGTTTTATATTAGGGATCAGATAAACAAATGAGCAAGAATAGCATGGAGAGGCTAGGAAGCAACACACATGAAGAAAATCTATCAGGCATTTTGGCAACGCTTATGCATGCTTTGCAATAATTGATAAGAAGAGGTTCCCCCAGTGTCCTAGGCTTTTGCTTTCTGAAGTGTGGTGTCTGAACCTGCTGTATCAGTATTACCCAGGAGCCGGCTAGCAATGGGGAACCTTAGCATCCACTCCACACATACACAATCACACCTGAGGATGAAAAAGATTCGCAGGTGATTTTCATGCACACAAAAACTTGGGAAACACCACCCCAGGCTCTTAACTAGGTGAAGATCAGGTAAAGCTCAAGTCTTGCCTAGAGAGACCACACCTGCAAATCAGGAGTACCTGTAATCCACATTAATGAGGTAATCAGACCACAGCAGGGGACAAACTCAAACATCTAAGACTATCAAGATCATCCAAAGGCACCAGGGATGTTGAGTCCGGCATGTGCTATCCATTACATGGTAGCCAGTAGCCAGTGACATGAGAATATTTAGCACTTAAAATGAGGCTGATCCAAATTAAGCTGCTCTGGAAGTGTAAAGCACACCCTGACTGCAAAAATTTAGTATGAAAAAAATGAAAGGGAATATAGAATTTCAATAATTTTAACATTGAATATGGTAAAATAATCTGTTAGATCTGTTGGCCTAACCCAAATATATTACTAAAATTAATTTCACCTGATTTTATTTGCATTTTTTAAACATGGTTACAGTAAAAATTTTAATGACCTCTGCGGCTCTCATTCTATTTCTAGATTCTATTTCTATTACTGGATAGTGCTGCTTTAAAGACAACCAGGAGCAGCGTGGCAGTTCTCAGACTCAGGGAGCGCCACCGCGTGCAAACTGAGTTAGCCTGGCTCAGTCCAGAGCCAAGGACGGGAACCAGGCTCTAATGTTTAGGACTGAAGGCCGGTAAAAAATCTTCACTTGCTCTCCAACCCAGCCCAGCAGGGAATGTCATCGCTACACAGATTCATCACCGAATCCGAGAGTCATGAAAAGGTTGCACTTCTTGTTTTACAAAACAATCTGAAAATATGGCAGTGAAAAAGTAACAAGAAAACCTAACTATCTATAAAAACCTATAAAAACAGTGCCTCGTGAGCAGTTTCTAACGCACTCTCTGTTTTCCTCCAGAAAAGACTTACATTTCATTTCCTCTTGAAAGAATGAATGATAGAAGTCCAGGCACAGAATAACGCGATAAGAAGAACTGACATTCACGTGGGCAGATTTATATTTTCCTGAAGGTACCACTTACCGTTGCTCACCGTCCTCACAGATAAATTACACATCATCCATTAGAACAAACATTGCCAGGACTGCCAAGCTGCCCAGCCAGCCTGCTTCGGTATTGCAGGAGGAGAAGTAAGTAAACCAGCAAATCCTCCCTGTTTCTATTAACCTTATCTCAACAAAATATAATCAAGACTGACAAGAGATGAGCAAGCAGTGTCTATCTTACCATTCTGTTACTGAAGATAATACCAAAGAAAACAAAGATCTTATCTTGATTCCAAGATAAAGGTACAAAATGTTGGCTCATACTTCATTAGTTCTAAGTTGTTCATCTCCTAAATGTCCATTAAAGACGCCTAATTATTATTAATGGTCCTAAGAAATAGACTCTATCCTTATTTGGATCAATGAAATCTCAACAAGTAAATGTTTTCAGGATTGTTTGTTTGGTTTTAATAGACCCAGGCTTGTAAAGAGAAAATAAAGGTTATATTATTTGATCTGGCATAGAGAATCTGAAAAGTAGTTTGGTCTGTCTTCAACTCAGGAAATATCAGTGGCCTACAGTGGTTCAAACACTGCTGTCTGATTTAGATTCACAAGAGTTCAGGCTGAGTCCTTGTCCTCACCACAGTCAAACTATTAAGGTTTTAGTTTGCTCAGCACCTAATGAGGACGCTGGCTGTTGTAGGGCCATGCCTCCCAGCTCTAACTTTCCACACTGCAGAGTGCTATGTAAATGCGAGGGGAAAGCGGTTATTTTCTATTTAACCGCAGAAAATCCATATTTTTCCAAAGAAAACCTAGGTGATATTTGAGAATGAACATCCTTGCAGAAATATTTTAATAGGTATTTCTAGGAAGGATATGTAATAGCTCCCCAAAGACTTTTTAAAATTTATAAAGCCATGTATCTTGAGTGTAAATTGAGTACTTTTAAATAAGGGATGGATGGGCTGGCACACATGAGCTCACACGTGTGCACACACCACATTCCTTGTTGAATTTTGAAGTCTAATAATGCAACTCCTGAGGCAAATTGGGATTTGCATTTGCAGATTCCCAGTAAAAGGAGAGCAATCTCCCAGCTATAATCATTTCACTCATTCTGCAAATTGGGAAATACGTTATGGTGTAAAGTCACGTAGCCCAGAACGTCTGTATCATTTTATTTCTAATTGTAGAGCTGATGGATTTGCGAAGCACCTGCTGTTTACTTGAATCTCCGCTCTTTTAGAGATGCCATGCCTACCCTGTTGCCAGGTTTTTGATGCATTCATGGCTTTTTAAAAAATCTCAAAAGCTAGTTCCTTTTTCTTGTTCATCACTATATTCACCTGGGAAGCTACTTTTATAAGAGTAAACCTGTATATGCTAATTCTTGTTAGTGTCTTTAGTCAGGATTCCCGGGCAGTGTCAGTGGTATTTATATATCACAAGGCTTCTCCAAGGAACAGCAGGAAGGGGAGGTTAGGGAGTCACCATCTCACTGCCTGGGCGCCCAGGGGGCCACGGCCTCAGTGAGCAGGAGGTGGAATGCACTCTGAACTGTGTCACCTAAGGTGTCATGGCAAAGGGCCTGACTCCCCAGTGATTCCACAGCTAAGGACTGGCCAGGGGGCCATCACTGTGTTAAGAGAACAATTCCAAAGTGGAAAGTAACTTTCTGTCTGTCATCAACTTTCAGTACATGAAACATCCACGGCTGTCAGGCCTGGCCTTACCATCATTATGGGTTTGACCTGTCAGTCAGATTTACAAATCAGGCCTTACCACGTGTGGGGTTCAATACATGGCTCTCCCACCACTCCTGATAAGGGCTGGCCAGGGGCCCTGGCCGGAAGGATTGTGTATTGTTCGGGGAATGGATTGTAACTGTCTCCTAATCTCCTGCTGGGGGCAGCTTGTCCTGTCACTGCTTCTTGACCTTTTCTCTCTGCACGTGCACACTGATGTCATGGGGCTCCGGGCCATATGCAGGTCTGTGCGACCTGAGCCTGCACTGCCTTTGTCTGGGACCCCTTATAAGGAGCCTCTGACTGCAGGAGGGGCGGTCTCTCTCGCACTGACCCACCACTTCGGTGCACTCCCCGGTGATACGATTAACAAACGGCATGTCCATGTCTGCTAGTCCACTGCGTGTTTTGTTTGTTTGCTTGTTTGTTTGTTTAAACAGGAACACTTAAGCATCTCTATGTTTTGGGGCTCCTGTGCTACAGTATGTTCCTTTTAAAAACAACTTCTGTATCACTTGTCCCTAACACAGTATTCCCCTTCAGTCAATATATAAGAAATATTTGATACATGAATATATAAGTTTTATCCACTCCATGGTGACTATTATGGGTGAAACTGTATCTCCTCCAAAATCCATGTGATGAAGTTCTAACCCTCAGAACCTCAGAATGTGACTTTACTTGAAAATAGGATCTTTGCAGATGTCATCAGTTAAGATGAGCTTCTGTTGGAGTACACCGAGCCTCTAATCCAGGTGTCAAACTCATTTTCACCGGGGGCGACATCGGCCCCGGGGTTGCCTTCAAAGGGCCGAAATAATTTTAGGACTGTATAAATGTAACTACTCCATAACTGTTAAGGAGTTGACATTACATTTGGCCCTTCGAAGGTGGCCAGGAAGCTGATGTGGTGAAAATGAGTTTGACACCCCTGCTCTAATTCAATGTGACCGGTGCTTTCACAAATTAACACCGATTGAAGAGATAGACACACAGGTAACATATCGCCTGGAAACAGCGTTCAGGGGAGATGCCATAAAAGCCAAGGACCACCACAGATTTCCAGCAACCACGGATGCTGACGACATGCAAAGCAGACTCTCCCTCTCAGCCTTCAGAGGACCCCTTGATCTTGGACTTCCAGCCTCCAGAAGTGCGAGATAACAAATTTCTGTTTTATAAGTCACTCCGTCTGTGGTTCTTTGTCACAACAACCCTAGCAAACCAAGAGTAATCAAGACAACATATGACTTGATATTTATAAACAAAAATGAAAAGTTTAAATCCAAATAAAATCAATAAATATCAAAACTAAGAAAAGCTTTTTCAAGGGATCTTTATGACTACATTTAATATTTGGTTCCCTAAAAATTGTACCTTGTCTGCCTTCAGAAAAGCATAAACAAATCAACTAAATTAAATCATAAATCTAAAATGTAAGTCCTTTGGGGGAAAAAAACCCTCGTTTTTCCTTTCTCAGACACATCCCCAGTACCTAAAATGCAGCCTAGCTCATTCAGGCCATAAACCACCATGATTTCTGAATGCATGAATAAATAAATAAGTGGTTAGCACAGAGATGTGCAGGGTGGGGCAAAAGTAGGTTAATAGTTGTGAGTAGGCAAAACACAGAATTTATTCTTGTATTGTTATTCATCAATTATTGTATTATTTTCCATATAAATAAATGTAAACCTATTTTTGCCCCACACTGTATAATTCAAAATAGGAGCATATTGGTGAACATGCCTAATAAAATGTCAAAAACTAAAAATTCAAACAAGCAATAAGTTTATAGAAAGAACTTTTTTTAAGAAAGAATTGTTTTTTTTACCAGCTCTACTTGAGGAATTTGCAATTTTTATAAAATCAAATATATGTCAGTCATTAAAAAGGATATCCTAGTAGAAAAATTAGAAATGCACCATATGTCATGAGCTTGAGAAAAACACCAGTACAATGACCTTTCAACATTTCAAAGAACTATTTATTAAGTGTTTGCCTCATGCTGTGCAGATGGCAAAGTCGCTATGTCTTTAAGGGGTGACTCAAAATAAACAAGGAGGAAATAGATACTGACATTTTTAAATGAAGAGCATAATTATGACAATATATCCTTATATACACCTTCCTTGATGAATTACTTGTGGATTATATTGTTAGTTTATTAAAATCTTTTAATAATAATAATTATGTTAAAGACTGGTCATTGTTTAGAATTCTGTAAAAAAGTTATTTAAGCTTATCTGTTACATATGTTAAGATACCAATAAGAATCTTACAGTGCTCATGACTTTTCCATACTTTTACACATAATTTTCACAGATTTGATCCTATGCAAGGTAAATTTTTGCCCTCCGTCTTTCTTTAATTTATTTTGGTCAAAAATGAAAGGTCAACTATCAACTATTTAGCAAATTGCTTCCTGTGTTCAAACACTGCTAGGTTCTATGAGAGAGAGAAAAAAAAAACCAAAAAACCTCGTCCTAAAGACTATATCTTTCAAAGAAAAAAAAGGACTTCCAATTTTAAATTATATTTATTGTGAAGTTACTTTAATTAACATAGATGTACAATTGAGCCAAAAATCCTTAAGTTTACAATAATTACACCCATATAAATTTTAAAGTTATAAAATAAATATAAACTATTTAAAAATAATTAAAATTCAAATCCAAATCAACCGCATAAATATAGTGTGTTTGGTGATGCTGGTTAGGAAATTAAGTTACAACTCCCACCATGAATTTAGAAAAGACCATAGGGGGTAAATCTTTTTGAATTTGTTGTGTCATAGGATGACTCATTTTTCCTCCTACCTTATTCACACGATGCCAAACTTCACTTGCTACAGACAGATAGCCTGCACTTTGCATAAATCCAATGTGCAGAAGCCCATCCTTGTTCTTGACAATAGCAAATGTAATTCCATCATTGTTTATAAACACTGATATAAACACAGGGTGTGAATTCCTGTTTAGCCCACTCCTGTCTGGCTTCTCCTGACACTTTACCAGGATGCCTTCTGCTGATGACATTGTTCAGCCCGTGCCACTAAACCTAATACACACATTTTAATCCTTTCTACACCTCCCCCGGCAACTTTGCTGCTCTTAAAATACTGGGTTGGCCAAAAAGTCTGTATGGTTTTTTTCCTGTAAAATAAAAGACACATTTTTCATTTTTACTAATAACTCTATTGATTTGGATGTTTTGAGTATGTTGGCTATCTGCCATGTGATATAGCATTGATTTTTCTCAATTAATGTTTCAATTTGATCATTACTAACTTCAACTGGTCTACCTGATCCTGGACAGCATTGTCCCACAAGAAGTCTTCAGCACAAAAATTCTCAAACCACTTCTGACACATCCATTCAGTCACAGCACCTTCTCCATACACTGTACAAATCTATTTTTGCATTTCAGTTGCATTTTTCCCTTTCTTGAAATAATAAAGCATAAAATACCAAAAATTTTGCTTATTTTCTTCCATCTTCAATGTTAAAATGGCTACACAAATATTCACCCATTTTTTAAAAAATGTACATTGACAGCTGTCCCAACACAATCTAACAAGATTGCTTTGAATGAAGTTAAAGACAACTAAGTGCTACTAGAACAATCGTACAGAAAACAAACAAACAAACTTTTTGGGCAACCCAATACTCTCTTCTTGGCTTCAAAGGCACACCTCATCCTACTGGTTTCCCTCCTCCTTTCTCTCTTGCCCTACATTGTTTTTCTCTGCCAGGTCATTCCTCCCTACCTGATGTCTGAATGCTGAACTGTCTCAGTCCTATGCAAAGCCATGCTTTACATACAGTCTTTGCTCAGGCCATGTCTTCCACACCCAAAACTTTTTTCACCAACTGCTTCCAGATCTGTGTCCACATGTAAGGAATCTGGGCTCTGCAGGGGTCGTACGTCCTCTGTGGTGTGCATATAATGAGACAGAATTCTGACCCAAGTCTGCTCCATCAGATTATTTCATCCTTCTGGCCAGGATGATTCCCATGAAACTTAAACTGGACCAAGTAGAGTCAATCATGAGTCTTCTGGAACCATCTGGAAAAAAGTACACTCTTTCCTAGCATTGCTCAACTCCTGGAATACAAAGTTGGAGCTCCCACTTGCATATTGATACTACGTGAAAAGGGCCTGCTAAAGATAATAAAGAAGAAAGCAGAATTAAGAGAGGTGGAGAGAGATGTGTCAGGAGGAGAGTGCCTGAACCTACACAAACCTTCAGAACTTTTCACTTGAGAGTCAGTAAATCCCATTTGTTTCCCAGTAAGCCACATTAAGGTGGTTTTCTGTGGTTGCAAAAGAAGTCCAGCCAATCAGAAACCCAGCCCCTGCAGTTACTGCCATGCCCAGAAATGCAGACCTGGTTGATCTAGGTGGAAGGCTTATGTATTTAAGATGTGTTATCCTTGACTGGAAAGGGAGCTGATTCACTCTCTGCTAACAAGGCAGCTATCAAACCCCTGTCTAAGTTAGCAAGGCAGCTTCAGCTTTGGGGCTGAAGGTTCAGATGACTTGATGAGGCGTGCCAGATGCTTCTCAGAGCCTTTAGTAAAGTCCTCACAGGAAATCTTATGTTTAGACTAGGGCACAGGAAAACAGAGAGAGGAGGAAATGAACTTAGGACAATGGGGGCAAGTTCTACCCTTGGCCAGCAACTCAAGACGACCATGTCAGAAAACCATGAGCCTTGCAGGCTGGAGAAGGTGAGCCTAGGCCAGTATCACCCCTCTTTTTTTCTGGAAGTCTGATGGTAAGATATATGCTTCAAAATACACGGAACAGCTGGAGGAAAGGGAGATGAGGACAATGATGAGCTAAGGTGCTAATACAGGATTCTCATTGAAACTCTCCATCCAAAGACAAGAGAACATCAACATAGAAGACGTTGCACTCTACTTTGCCAAAATCTCTAAGGAAATGGGAAACATAAGTGGAAAAAGTAGGCTTAAATTTTGTGTCAAATTAAAAGTGATGAACATTGTTTTGTAAAAACAAATATATTCTGTAGATATGAAATTGTAAGGTAACAGATTGGCAATAAAATAACTACTAGTGATCAACTCATTTATACAGAAAGCATAGACTCATTCACATTATATATACCAAATATACACCTTTGTGTACTTTATGAATATAATTATCCCTACTGCTATTTTTAATACATGATTAAGTTGACAGAAGAAACAAGATTGGGGAATGAGAAAGAAGCCCAATATTATTAATATAAGACATAATTTTTTCCAAAAATAATGGTTATTTTGTTCATTGATTTTCAAATCCATTCTACTACTGAGCACTGATAAAGACAACAGTTCCTGGGGTGCAAATCCAAGGTCACAGTATTTCATTCATGCACATTTGCATTTCATTAATAAAGAGCAAATGTTTCTATTTGAAATAGATTAATAATCCTTTGTATTGTATGAGTTAAACTTCCTTAAGCATACTTTTATAAAGAAAATAAATAGCCTGTGTTACCCCATCTACTGTGGTTGATTTTAAGTGTCAACTAAGCCAGGCTATGGTGCCCAGTTCTCAGGTCGAGCATTAGCATCTATGCTGTTGTGAAGGTATTGTGGATGTGACTGATATTTCCTGTCAGGTGACTTTAAGTAAAGCAGATTATTCTTCATGAAGTGGGTGGGCTTCATCCAATCAGTTGAAGGCCTGAAGAGTAAAGAATGAGGTGCCCCCCAAAAGAAGGAATTCTGCCTTAGGACTACAACAAAGAAACCCATACAGATTTTGGACTTAGGACTGCAATAGCTATTGTCCGAACACTTTAAAATACATTTTCATATTCTCTCTCCTTCCCCCGTCTCTCTGCCACACTAGATCTGTTACTCCAGAGAACCCTAATACATTTGCCAATGACAATGTAAATCATTAATATTAAATTATACCAGAATTTCTGTACCTATGGTTTATCATGGAGTAGATTTCATTTATTTTAATGAGATTGAAATGCCACCCAAAAGATCCTGGCTTAAAGTTTACCTTTCAGGAGAAAAGTCTTTATATGATTGAAGAAATGGTGCTGTTTTCTTAGTTCTAGTTATTTCTTACAAATATTTCCTGATTCCACTCAGGGGCCTGATGGTAATTGGTTTCACCCACCTACAGCCAACAGGAGCAGTTGGCTTTCTGCTGCCTTGTTAATAAACACAAGGCCTAGTTGGTGATCCTGTTTTCAAGTCATTCAACAGAGTGTGTCCAGGACCTTCTCACAGAAGTGCTGTACTCTGTGTGTGCCAATGAGTCAATGAGAAATAGTGTTTATAGTTCTGGGAGTTTGCTTGGCCTGTGAGTTGCTGCCAAGTCTCCACTTTGGCATTGGATAATTCCATTTGTGACTTTGGTAAACACATATGCTTCATAATGTGCTGATGGTAAAAGTAATCTCAAAAATCGAAGTCTTGAGATCCAAAAACTTAGCCAAAATAAGCTATTTACATTTTAATTCGTTGTAGACAAACTGGTTAGGACAGAGGGCAGCTGAATGCATTCCATGCTTCCCAGAAAGGACAAGCGAAAGGTTTCAAGTGAGTAGGATTTGGTCAAAATCATGGCATATTTTCTCTTTCTAGCTCAAGTCAGACGCATGCTTTCTTTCCTTCTCCATCTCTCTGTTCCCCCTTAAAAGTTAGCTTGTATATATTAACCTTGCTCCCTCCTTAGCCTGACCCAATGCCATTCACTGTGTGTCCCCTCTCTCCCCTTTCCAATTCATTATCTTTCCGTTGTTAACTTTCTGTTTCTCAGTGCCCACCATGGTCAGTGGCCCTGTACTCATTCTCAGAATGTCACCCACCAACTCACCTCAAAAAAAAAAAAAAAAAAAAAAAAGACAGAAAAGCTATTCATTACAATAAAAGGTGATTTTTTTTTAATCCAGAAGAAATTAAAAACAAAAGTACATTCTCCAAATTAGAAAAAAATAGTAATGGAATCTTTGTTCAACAATGATAGAAAAAACATGAACAGTATTATTCCAAACCATTATTTTCCCATCTTGACACTAAGTCATGGTCAAATGGCAGTAAAGAGCAATAGCAAGAACTGGTAGACTGGTCAGGTAACTCAGTTGGTTAGAGCACCATCCTGATACACCAAGTTTGTAGGTTCGATTCCAGGTCAGGGCACAAATAAGATTCAACCAAAGAATGCATAAATAATTGGAACAATAAATTGATTTCTCTCTCTCTCAATCTCTCCTCCTTCCTCTCTCTCTAAAATCAATCCATATAAAATTTTTAAGAAAGAACTGGTAGATATTGTAAGAAAACTTATTTGAGTCAACATGGGGCACTTCTATATGCCAGCATCATGCCAAGGAAATTGCTGACAGCTCCCATTCCTGAAAGGAGACTGACAATATCACTGGTCACAGAAACCACCCTCTGGGTGATATACACAGTACTGATTTCACTGATACACATCTAGTGAAAGATACTGTACATTTAAATTTAAAAGCCTCAACATTTTTATTTAAATGGAGTTTGAAAACAGCCTTTCTCTAGATCTTGAAATCACATTGACCCTTTGGAAATAGCTCATGGTATGCATCTAATTCAAAGCTAGAATATGTAATGGAGGGCGAAAAATGTGTGTTTGACTCACTTGTTCACAGAAGACCCAATTCCTTATTCATCAGAAAGAAAGGAGGAAGCTGGAAATGAACAATAGGAAACAGATTTGATAATGTGTCTGCCCTTAACATGTGCATTTTTGCAGTTGAAAGCCCCAGGGATCTGAGTTAATCATTCTGTTGTGTCTCTCCTTTCTTTCTCCTGTCTTTGTCTTAGCTGTTTCTCTGTGTCTCTCCTTCAATGTCGTCGTCTTCTTCTTCTTCTTCTTCTTCTTCTTCTTCTTCTTCTTCTTTTCTTCTTTCTTCTTCTTCTTCTTCTTCTTCTTCTTCTTCTTCTTCTTCTTCTTCTTCTTCTTCTCCTTCTCCTTCTCCTTCTCCTTCTCCTTCTCCTTCTCCTTCTTCTTCTTCTTCCCTCCCTCTCTCTCTCTCTCTTTCTCTCTCTCTCTCCCCCCCTTCATCTCCCTCTCCCTCCCTCCTTTGCTTCTCTTTATTTCTTTTTATGCCTGTGTTTGAAAAGAATCAAATCAGGGGAATGTAATCAATGCAGCTGCAAACCAGCGTACTTACTATATTCCCCAACCTGCTCCCCACCCCCTGCGTCTCCCTTTCTATGGAAAACATTCCATTCAGTTTTTACACCCACACCCCCATGACAACTGTTTTTCTCAGGGTCCCCAGTGACCAGTCCTGTGCTAACCTCATGGCCAATTCTCAGGGCTGGTTCCTTCAGCTACCACTGCACGCCTTCTTCATTATAACCAAGATCTTTCCTAGTCATGTTCAGCTTCGTGGACATTAGACTCAGCTGGTTTCCCTCTTACTTCACTGGCCACTCCTCTCACTCTTCTGCTCTTTCTTCCTCTCCCTAACCTTCCCATAACACTTGCACCAGAACTCAGTGGCCCTAAACCCTCTGATCTAGTTACACACTAACTTCTTTGGGTGTCTCATCCAGTCTGGTGGCTTTAAACGGCATGCACATGCTGATGAATAGGAAGGGACTGCACCCAATCAGGACTCAGACTCCCCGGTCCCCCGGCTTACTCATCACTGACATCTGGATGCCCAAGATGCCTTCTGAACTCAACACTGACCTTGTAAACTTATCTGCCTCTCAAACCTGCTCCATCTATAGTCTTCTCATTTGATGCCACCTCCATCCTTCACAGTTGCTCAGGCCAAAATCTTGAGAATCGTTCTTGACCCAGCTTGTTCTCTCATTCCCTATGCACAATCCGTCAGGTCATTCAGTTGCCTGTATTGCACAAATATATCCAGCATTTAATCACCTCATGCCACCTCCACTATTCTCTCTTCCTAGCCTGAACCCCATCTTCATTCACATGGCCCATGATGCAGTCTCCTAACTGCTCTCTCTGTTTCCCGCATTGCCTCTCTGCAGCCTATTCTTAACAAAGCCGCCAGATGTATCTAAGTCCACATTGGGTCACGTCACTCCTTAGCCCAGCACTTTCGATGGTATGCAAGGCCCTGGAAAATCTGGCTGAGCATTAGTTCTCTAATGTATTCCCCCATTTTTCACCCCATAGCCACACCATCCTTCTTGCTATTCTTAAATCCCACTCCTACATGTGGCCCTTTATCCCTGTTGCTCTCTGTGCCTGGACCAGTCCTTTTCCAGGTAGGTTAATGGTCCAGCTCCCTTTGTTTCTTGCTTATGTGTCACTTCTACCTAATTACTCAAAGTAAAAGTTCAACGATATCTCCTTGCCTGCTCTCCTTTCTTCCTTGCCTTCTTCTACAACCCTTCTGTGTTTTATAAAACTTATTGGCTTCTAACATACAATGTAGTTTACTCACTTATGTTAACTGCTTATTGTCAGTCTCCCACCATTACAGTATAAACTCCACAGTAATAGGTGTCTCTGTGCTTTGTTCAGTAATATACTCTAAGCACCTAGAAGAGTGTCTGGTCCAAGAAGGGGCTCAGCAAACTTTGGTGAATAGGTGAATACTCAAAAATCTAACTTAAAAACTGTACACAAAGCCCTGGCTTCTGTGGCTCAATGGGTTGGGTGCTAGCTCGAGAACCAAAGGATCACGAGTTTGCTTCCCAGTCAGGGCACATGCCTGGGTTGCAGGCCAGGTCCCCAGTAGGGAGCATATGAGAAGCAACCACACACTGATGTTTCTCTCCCTCCCATCCCCCTCTCTCTAAAAATAAGTAAATAAAATCTTTAAAAAATTGTACACAATATTTGCAAAGTTTCCCCTAAATTTTACAAACATATACTTCAGTTTAATGTAAATCCCTAATATGTAGAGAAATCCACACTGAACTAAGAATTAAAAACCTGGAGCTGAGCCTGGATTCTGGTTTTATGATTTGGCTTTGAATAATTTCTTCAACTTCCCTGAGACTCAGCTTCTTCTCTGTAAAACCAGGACACTGTTTCACAGTTTTTTTGTTGCTGCTTTTATGCTTAAGACGAAATATGATGATGCATGTAAAACTATAAATTCAAAAGTGCAAGATCATAGGATCGGAGCAGCCACTCTTCTCTTCTGAACATTTGCTGTGCACTGTCATTTTTCATAAAACAAGTGGTAAAAATATACTGTAATTGTAATTGTGCAGCTGCGCTCACCGACCAAAATAAATCTGATTAAGACACAGTTCCTTAAAGAGTGATGGTTACTTGGGTTTTTGCACTCAGGCATAAAAAACTCTGTGATGCCCAGAGGGCAGCCTTCACCCAGGGATTAACAGGACCTGCCAAAAGGATTTGTGGAGAAGGCATCAGGCCACAGGTTGAGATAAGGACAACAGCAGCTCTTTTTACCTAGAAAGAGACCAAAGGAGGTGGTGAGGTGCCCAGGTTTGACCCCTGGACCATCTACCTTTTCTGTGTATCTAGCCTCAGACCCAATCTTCCCTCCTTAGAAAAATGTAGTCAACCCCTGGACTTATCAAGAGGCTTAAATGAGCTACCACCTGGGAAGCACTGAGATCTGTGCTCAACAGAAATTCTTTCAGGTAACCAAGCATGGGGAAACAAACAAAGCAATGTTCCATGTATGCATCCAGCAGGTTAAAGCATTTTCCCTGCCAATTACATAAAGGCCAGAGGAGTAGAGGTGGGGAAGCACCTTCTCAGTAGGTGAAGAAACAAAGGAAATCTAACACCAAAGGTGTATGCAAAATATACATGACCTGACGCTGGGTTCGACTTTGATGTTAAGACTGTCCACAGAGCGAGCACTCCCTGACTCAGTAACTTAAGGATGGAGCACCAAGCAATTCCTGGTTGCCCTAAACCTGAGTTCTCTCAGTGGGGTTCTGGCACAGCAGCATCCACATCACCTGCAAACCTGTTAGACGTGCACCTTCTTGAACCTCAGCCAGACTAATGAATGAGACACTGCTGGTCTGGGCCTCAAAATCTGAGGTACCATAAGCCTCCCAATGGTGGGAGTATGAACCAAAGTCTGAGAACTACTGCCCTAAGCCATCAACTCCCAAGAGAAAAGATACTTACTGTTGGAGAATTGAACTTGACTCTTGACTACTTTATTCAAGTGATTAGGTTACAGTGTTTGGTTGCAAGAAAATGCCTTTGGAAAACACTGAGTAAATACAGCATTCACCGGTAAATTGTACTGTGTTTGGCAGGACACAGAATCTCCAACTCACAACTGTCCACCCACCAATAACTCTATCAGCCACCATGCTATGAACAGGGAAAGACAGTAAGAATGAAACACGAGGGTTCTTCCCTGGGAGTTTACATCATCAGGAGGTATTCAGACCTGGAAAGACTACCAAAAATATGAAGGAAAATGCAGCTCCTGCTGTTGCCACTAAGAAGAAGCTGGGTAACGTTCTGGGAGATTAACTAGGTGAGGAATGATCTCCACAGCAGTCGGTCAGCCATGGCCAGGAGGAAGGAGGTAACAAGGAATGTTGTCAAACAAAAGGGTGGACATGCCCTTGGGATGTGAGTGCCATGTGAGGAGTCTGATCTTTATCACTCTTTTGGTACAAAGTTGTTAAAGGTTTTAGAGAAAGGTTGCATTTCTCTATATCCACCACACTCAGCTCAAGGTGATAGTTCAGCAACAATCTGAGTCTCAGAGAGGAAAGAGGCTACACAGAGACTGGAACAGACAATAATGCAGAAAAGAGAGGTGATGAGGATGAAATGGAATTAAACGCAGTTAGGACTGACTATATACAAGGCATCAGTGACTAGATCTACAGGATGAACGGACTGCTGAGTCAAATGTGGTCCCAGGTTCACAACTAAAACAAACAAAAAAAGAAACATAGTACCAAAAATATATCTTCCTTCAACATGTATGTAGTATGAGGTATGATGCATTTACTGATAATGTGGCTGCAACTGAGCTTTATATAACATGACTAAAATGTATACTCAGACTAGTATAAATCTGAGCTTCACATGATGAGTTACTTTTACAAGAAACAAAACCACAATCACAGCACTTTATAGAATGTCCAACCAAAATGGAAACATGATTATGGAAATCCCTCTAACATTACATAACACTGTTTATTCTCCAATTTATCAACTTCTCATTCAACCTCCTCATAGTTAAAATTAGTCAGTGATAAAGACATATCAATGTCCAATTAGTTGGTTTCAGAATGTGCATTTTCAAATTTTCACACCCTTCATTAGCTGTCTGTATTTGAAAAAAACATTCCCATAGTACTGACATCACGAATCTATTCCTAAATTCTAAATTTCATTTTAAATAATAAAAATATCTGTCTTCATATGTCACTGTTATTTACTCTCACCTGATTAATTTAAATCTTAAGTAAGAAAACATACAGGAATGCACCTTCCTGTGGAGAAAACCTCTGAATAAGGCACAAGATGATAAGGATGAGCCAGCTGTATCAAGATACGAAGTTCTGTCAAAGACATTTACAAAGGAACATGTAGCAAATGCAAAGGCAACAAGACAGGAACACGCCCAGTCTATGCGAGAAACAGGGAGATACCGAGTGTGGCTTGGGGTGCGGTGGTCTAAGGGGCATGACCTTGCAGACATCAGTGAAGATGCTCTTCCTGTGCATGGAAATGCGGGAAGGGTGGTAAGCAGGAAAATAATATGTTCCAACCACACTTTGTTAATGAATTTATATTTGTGTTCTAATGAGTAATGCAAATCTTATCATCTGGGTTCAGAATAATGTAAAAAACTCTTGACTTATAAGGGTATCTTTGATCTTTGGGGTCAATAAGCACAAGAGCTAATATACATTAGGTATGTGTTAACTTGCTCAGTGTCATATTTAATAAATTTGAACTAAGCTATAAATGGACATACTTAATCACTGACTACCTATGCTATTAAAGAAAACATATCATCTTCCTACATGGAAAATTATGCCTGCCTGCTCTCTTCTGGGTCTTGATGTAGCACATAGCATATAGTAAAAGGAAGAATGCAAATGTTAACATAGTGTGATTTCAGCACAAATCTTCAAACTAGGATCAGACAAGGGCTGCTCATGGTCAGTACAAAGCTGGAAGGGACACTTGCTTGGGGCCCACACAAGTATGGGTATCCTTACCAAATGCTCTTGGCAGTGGACTGAATTCCAAAAAACAACTGTGATAAAATGAAATTACAGATAATGGGGTGCCCAGCTCTGAACTCTCTTAAAGCGACTTAATACTAGATGTGCTGATGGTTATCTTCCGTTCTTTTTGCTCTAGCTTGAATTCAATCTTCTTTTTTACCAATGCTTCTCTATAATCCTTCTTAACCATTTTCTAGAACAACTCTGGCATCTGTCTAGTAACTGAAACAGGTGGCATGGTCAGTTGTACTGAGCACCTCTGGATAAAGACATCAGTATGGATAAACGCAAAGGGATCCCCACACTTCACAGGTAGTCGAATACCCAGTTGATGGAATTGGGACAAAGTAGGGGAGGGCTGGGTGACATTGAGCACTTGAAGTGTTTCTTGAGCAAAGAAATCCAGAATTGCTCCCATTTGCTGTTTTGAAGTGTTGGTTCATAATACAAGAAATAAAATACCAGTATTTGTCCTATTTTCCTCATCTCACCTTCTAGTACTGCTCTACATGAATTCTATATCCAGCTTATTGTTTTATCTTTAGGTGCACATTCTTAGTTCCAATGCATAAATTACTCTGTGCCTGCCCACCGAACTTGCTACCAACTAAATGAAATAACAAAAAGTGGTACAAGGAGCAACAATAAAAGCTACTATTTCAGCCAACGTGATATGCCACCCCCAGGTTAAGTGTTTTACATGTATTGTCTCACTTATTTGAAAAGCCTAATGAAGTAGGTTCGGTGATGGTCGATGTTGTACAGCTAAGACTGGAGGATCCCCAAGTTTCAAAGCTAATATGTCAGAACCCGGCCTAACCCCCCACCACACTCTGAACCTCTGCAACAGCATCTCCTCAGGACTGTCAGCCAAGACACAGCGCAAGCTCCGTCCTGTACGACATCTTCCCTTTCCCTTAACACTGACATCTCCTCCCTGTGAAGGGCTGACGCAGTTCATTTCCGTGCCAAACGTGTTACACTTAACACACGGTGCCGGGGACTGCAGTTTGCTCTATCTCCACCCAAATTAGTCCCACATGCACATGTGCATGGGGCAACACATCTGGAAAGACAAAACAGAACATACTAAACAACAACAGCAAGGGCAATAATAATAAAAACACCTTTCCATCAATCCTCAGAGCCAGCGATCACGAAATTATGACAGAAGGAATAAATTCCCAGTTCTTAGAAAACAGGGGACTCTAAGGTCTGGCACTATCTGGCCTTTGAATCTCCTCATGAGCCTGGAGGGCGTCTGCTGGTCACCATCCTGCTTCTCACTGGCCTTCTCTCGACTGAGTAAGGGTCCAGACTTTTCCTGGCCCCGGGTCTGCACACACTCGCTCTCAGAACTGTCTATCTGTTGGCAACTAGCATTCATCTTTTAGACCTACATGTGCAGCTCATACATTAGTCTCTGCCCCAGTATTTTCTCCTCCAGCATCTTTTCCCCACTCAGCCTTTTCCTCAGCAGCAGATCTCCCATAAGACCAAGCCACACGGCGGCGGGTAGCTTATCTACTTTGTACTAAGCTCTCTGTCCTCAATCCCTGCTCTTACTACAGCAAAGTGCAGTATAGATACTACCAGAAACAGACAAGTAGATCTCTCCCTCCGGTCTTTAGTTTACCATATAAGCAAAGAACTGTCACCATAAGAAAAGAAAACAATCTATTTTGAATTGTTGTTCTGTTGTTATACAAACATCAACACATGTTGGCTCATCACATGACTCACAACCAACCAGGTTAAATCTCCAAAATACTGGCAGTTAAATCGGATCATGATGCAACACAACCTGTAAAAACTCAACAACTTCATTGAATACTAAGTTTGAAGTACAGATTCATTCAGAGACTGAACTCCACTTTATATGTCCTAGGCTTGTAATCTGCCAAGAAATGCCAGAGGAACAGTGATTCTATCAGTATTTCAGTGATTCTATCAGTATTTCAGTAGCTCCACTTCAATGTCCCATGAAAATAGAAATCGCAGAAGTATTGAGAATGAAAAAAAAATTGCACTTCATGCCACTAATTCTGGCTCTAAAGCTTATTTTTCTTAAGTAGTGTTCTTACTCTATTATACTTGTTCACACACACTGGAATTAACTAGCAAACTATTTCATTACATGTTACAGAGTAAATCCTTGAATGTATAGGTGGTGTGTTTATATTATTTTTAAAAGTTATTTTTTAAATAAGGATGTTTTGTAACCAAGGATCAGTGGCTATAAATGTATTTCAATTTCATGTTCAATTGCTCTGCTCAGAAGCATTACACATCCTAAGCAAAATGGCACTCACACTTCCCTCTATGCAATGGCTTTCTGAGACTTAAGTAATGTTTCAACCGCTGGTCAACTTCGTAATCACTTTTGCACAACTCTCTCCCCAGTAAATTTTAAAGCATAGTTGTGATTGCTATTGCTTTAATAATATAGTAACTGATATCATTTCAAAAGATACATAGTCAGTAATGTTTAACACAGAGGTT
The DNA here is from genome assembly GCA_004027475.1 of Anoura caudifer. Classification (NCBI taxonomy): domain Eukaryota; kingdom Metazoa; phylum Chordata; class Mammalia; order Chiroptera; family Phyllostomidae; genus Anoura; species Anoura caudifer. The sequence goes on along the minus strand of PVKU01003432.1, from coordinate 124,635 downwards.
TATAACCAATTTTCTAATAGAGCTAAGTACTTTTAAGCTCATCTGTAAAGTTTACCTTGTAGCATCATAATTGGATTTCTGATAATTCCATTTAAAATTCTATAATACACATAAGCTGTAGTCCAGTTAAAAATAGGAAAAAATAAAAACACGCACAGAGTTTTACCACTTGAAACAGTTACATCCTATGGAAACCAGAGTTGAGTTGGTTGTTTATTTTTTAATAGGTGCTATAATTTACCTACAAGTTAAACCAGATGATTTAGATACAAAGTAGAACTTTTCATTGACTTTTGTTCAAGCAGTGACCTCAGCTAATGTAAAGTGGCGTTTCAATATCACAGTGTTTGAAGAAAACTAGCAAATCCCACTCACTCCAAGACCTCACGTTAAACAGTACACCTCTGTAAATACTGTAAGTACAGAGCATGGCATAATGGCTGCCTAACTCAGCATCTACATCTTATTACTCCAGTAAAACTTTTCTCCCCATAAAACATAAGGTTTCTTCTTGTTGTCAAAAGGTAAAGATCGTGTCTTCAGAAATCTTTCTATTGCAAATCACAATCTAAATAGCATTGTCAATGGATAGTTTCCTAAAAGGTACTGCACTGTTCCTCCTGTTACCCCCCTCTACACTGTAAACCACAGAAAATGACTTGGACAGTAAACACACTATGACACAATTCCACATATGCAGTCCACTTTATGTGCATATAATATGATTACCTCACATTTTAGAGTCCCATTCCGCCCTCTCTGTGCAGCTCCAGGCTCGTAGAATCTACAACCTACCGGACACCTTCCACTTCAATGTCTACTAAACTGCTGACACAGAACACAGCGGAACACAGTGAAACACAGCATAACTGCAACGTAATAACAAAAACAATCTGTTAAACTCCCCCCACTAAACTTTACTCTATCAACCTCAATGGATGGAAACTGTATTCTTCCAGCTGCTATGTCAACAACTTGAAGTTGTCTTTTGTCCCCCTGTTTCTAACACTACTGTCCAATTTGTCAGCAAATCCGATGACTTTAGAACATATCCAGAATATGATCACCATCTCTACACCACCGTCCAGTCCAACCCCTCTCATTTGGAACCCTATAAGAGCCTCCTGTCTGAGCTTCAGCACCCACCGTCGCCTGCACACAATTTGGCCAGGCAATCAGAGATTCTTTTAAAACATGAGTTGGATTGTGTCACATCTCCTCTCAAAATTCTGCAGGGTGAAAGACGAAGTGCCCTCATGGGGTCTGCAAAGCACTGGATTTGTCCCCCATTACCATTCTGATGCCACGGCATTCCCTATGATTTACACACCCGTGCTCCAAACACAGCTGGCCTCCTTGTTATAAGTCGAGGACATTGTGCATTTCCATACTTCAGGGCCTCACTGACGGTTTCCTTGCTCCTCTCCCAGATACCCGAGGCTACCTGCCCCACCTTCTTGAAACTTCAGCTCAACCAACATTTTTCAATGTAGCCTACCCTGACCACTCTATCTTAAACTTTAAATAGTTCACCCTATCTTTTCATACTGACTCTTCTAACTTTGCTCTATTTTTTTCTCATGGCTTTTATCACTTTCTACTCTAATTAGATGAATGAAATTATATGGAAAATAAAAGTCAAGACTTCTTCCAACTAATTCCTGATTTAACCAAATTATCTACAGTTATATAAATATGGACCAATTATAATGAAACTTTTCTCAAAAACTGTTCTGTTTTATCCAATAGGAACTAGTAAGTATGATGGTATTTGCTCTAAGAATTCACGTTTGCTATAGTATTTTCAGGACAGTTGGTCAAATTTTGAGGAAGTTTCCTTGCAAATCATGGAATACATCCAAGTATTTACTAACATGATGTTTTTATTCTTTAAAAGCACTACAGTTTTGAAATAAAATTGCATTTCACCTATTCAGCACAACCCTTAAGTGCCTTTGCATGGTACAGCATTAGGAAACTGAAAAAAAAAAAAAAAAAAAGATGCGCTTCTCAGCATTAGTACTAAAATAGAAGTTCTAGTGTGTTACCTTATAATCCTAAATAGATGATATTTGTTAAAAATGTTGAGTTTAGAGAAGAAGGAGGAAAGTGGAGAGACAGACAGAAAGACAGACAGACATTGCTTTTTTTGTCCCCCTTATTTATGCATTAATTGGTCATTTCTTGTATGTGCCCTAACCAGGAACTGAACCCACAACTTTGGCCCATTAGAATGACACACTAACCAAATGATCCAGCCAGCAAGGGCAACAGGTGACATTTTGAAGAGTTACTACCCTTTCCTCAAAAAAAAAAAAAGTATTGATTTTATAACAACTATTAGAACATTGCTCCTTGGTTATTCTTCAGTATATTTCTTTCAGTGCATGGGTATCTCTCCCATTTTTGGCCTCCTGACATTTCTCAAACTCCTTCAGAGTAATTGTCAATCCATTTTTTAATATGAATAAGGTGGTACAAATAAAGGAGAAATTAAATTGAATATCAAATTGCATATGAATGAAATAGAGTATCATTGGAAGACAGGCTAAAAAATAGTTTTCTGTATCCCATACAACAGGAAAATTAGGGCTAAAATAAAATATAAAGACTAGTTAGACTTCAAGGCTCAGTTATGCAGCTCAGATACAATCTGCAATCCCTGTCCTGACTGTCACTTCCTGCGTAAGCAATGCAGCCTGGTCACATCTATTTGCTCATATTTCATTTAACCCTTAAACTTATATAAAAACATTCATATCTTTCAACCATATCTTCCTAAGCAAGTTGAAAGCATTCTCCTAAAGAGAATAAATCATATGTTAATGTTCATACACATTCTCCATGGTACCCAATACATTGTTATATAAAAAGATATTTAATAACAAAATTGTTGATTGCCAATTATTGTCTCTTAGCATAAATAATATGTGCTAAAAATTATTACCTTTCATAACTTGAAGGCTATGAGCTCAAAGGATTTTACTCCAAGGGAATAAATCAAATTATGGGGCCAGACAGATCACAACATGATCCCATACACAACAGCTGCCCCAGCTTCCAAACCACTTATTTTAGATTGGTAAAAGCATTGCATGGAAGGATGCTACCAAGACAATGAAATTATTAATCATTTCAAGTAGTAAATTTAATTATTAGGACAATAGGTGCTTGCATGTGTGTTACGAATGGCAAAGCAGAAGGGGAGGGAAGCTCTTTCTTTTTACTGCTGATTTTTACGAAAATAATAAACTTTGAGCACTGGAAGGTCTATGTAACAATTGCTAGCTGAGTGTCAATTTTCTACAAGTACATAAGTAGCATAAACTTGTAATCATCATCCACACTTTGCTTCTTCTACCAAAACACCACTTCTGTTTAAAGTAAATTTGAGAATATGGTAATCGTATTTTTAAGGTAACATATTCTATAGAAGTTAACACACAATCAGAAATAGTCTGATTTATAGTTGTCTGAGACAAAGGGATGGTTTTATACCATCTCAAAATTCTAGAATCTCCTCCACCATTCTCTACATAGCAGGTATGGTAGGTATTTGAGATCAGCAGATGTACACCCAAGGCTAACATCTTAACTAAGGCCCAATTTGAGGTCCATCTAAAACAGAACTCATTTCTTCAATGGTTTGAGACCTCTATTGGTTCACCCGAACTGGATCATAGGGAGTATTTTATTGTTCAGGTAGGCATCTCTATTTTCTCATTATTCCCTAATTTGATTTGTCTCCAAGAAACACAGAAACACGCTTCTCCAAAATGAAAGGTGGGGCTCTAAGAGCTGACTCAGAGATGCTGCCAGCAAGGGTCTTCACTGACATCCAATTCAGGACAGAAAAGGCTTGGTTCACAGAGGCAAATAGTCATTTCATTTTAAAGGAAGACAAATGATACCTATCTTCTTAGAAATTTTTGTTTCAGTTATTGAGTAGAAATCATTATTGTACCACCAAGAAAAGTGGAAGTCAAACATAGGGAAGAGATTGCATTTGGATATTTGCAAGTAGTCTGAATATGATTCATGCAAAACAAATACGATAACCTTACATCCAAGAAAAGTGAAAAGTTTATACAAAAGTGTCCCCTTCCTTCTCTGGAATAATGCCTCACCTCACTGTTCTCAGTGCCTGCCTAACTGCTTGCAGGCTGGGACTGGCACTCAGACAGACTTTCCTCAGTCTACCACGTAGCTAGCCGTGCTGTCTTCGGCTGCACTTCTGAACCACAAGGCTGATAACATTATGGGCCAGGTCACTCTCTGCTGTCGGACTCTCTTGTGCACTGAAGGATGTTCGAAGCATCCCTCAACTCTACACACTAGATGCCAGTAGCACCAGCACCACCCCTCCCTTAGTTGTGAGGAACAAATGTATCTAGTCAGTGCCAAGTGTCCCCTGGAGGCAAAAATTATCCCTGGATGAAAACCACGGTCTATGGTGAGTCACAAGCTGTGTGGTCCCAGTTATTGTGGTTGGTAATCTGCAAACGGGGCTAAATGAGATGGAAAACAGCATGTTCGCTAAGGTTCCTTTCAGGATAAATACTCTGTTGGTATGAAGTTCCGTTTTGTTTTGTTTCATTTTGCTTTGGTTTTTTGGTAGCCCACTTGTTACTGACAGGGAGAGATTTCAAGGGCCCCGAGATGGAAAGAGAAAGGAAGGAAATCCACCAATACCTTCAGTTTTCTGAAAAAGAGAAATGAGAGAAAGGTGCAGAGAGGTGTTACAATCACCAATATCTTTAGCCTTCATAAACTGAATAAACTCCTGATATAATTGAAATAAATAGCTTATTAGTAAAGTCCAGCAAAGGAGTTAACAGCTTATGAATAGGGAGCAGCAAAGGTTGAATCACAAAGGAATGCAGAAGACACCCCTCAGGGATGTCTACAATCTAATCCTGGGAATGTGTGGCTATTCCATGTTACATGCAAAAGGGAGTTAAGGTTGCAGAGAGAATGAAGGCGGCTAATCAGCTGATGTTGAAATAGGGAGATCACCCTGGATTATCTCAAGGAACTCACAAGAGTCCTAAAGTGTGAACAAAGAAGGCCAACCAGAAGGTCAAAGGGATGTGATATGAGTAGTCAACCAGGTGTCATTGGTTTTGGAGATGGAACAAGGGGCCACGAGCCAAAGAATGTGGCACCCTCTAGAAGCTGGAAGAGGCAAGAAATGGATCCTCCCACAGAATCTCCAGAAAGGAGCGCAGCCTTGCTGGCACTTGGTTTCAGCCAAGTGAGACCCATGTTGGACTTCTAACCTAAACAATGATAAGAGAATAGATTTGTGTTGCTTAAACCATTAAAGATACAGAAATGTGCAATAGCTGCAATAGAAAAACAATACAATCAATTACAACTGAAAGCATGTGAGGGAGCTGGGCCTGGCTACAGGGAAGCAAGTAAACTATCAGGAACTATACAGTGGAAGACGCCCGTAGCTCAGTGGCCACATAAATGTGAGTACAGGCCAAGGTTAACCATCTATGAAAATCAGGAGGCCCTACATGGCATCTATGATACAGGAAATTAAAAAATAAATCTATCTCAGAGACCCATTGGGAGAAGTTAAGGAGATATTTGTCCATAAAGCATGGAGGACAGTGCCTGGCATACCAACGTGCTAAATAAATATTATACTGCACTTCCCCTGTGAACAAATAAAAGAGCTCTTGCCATAATGAAATAATCTTTCCTGTGTTGGCCTGATAACAAGCTACACTACTGCTCATGCAAAATGCACAGGGAGAGAGAGAAATCAAGCGCCATTAAGTCTCTCTTAGAATCCAGAGAATGATCAATAACTCTGTGCTATTCTTTGTGGCCCCAATCGATACAAGATTCCAGTCGTCATGAACTCACTCCAAGTCACTGCCTCCCTGACACCTTATCAGGAGCAGCAGATAAGCTGTAAAACTTTTTCTAGATATCTGCAAGCACATCTATCACTGTGACAAATGCATGATATAGCATTAAATTTTCTCTACCCAGCCCCCTTTGAATATCACAAGTCTGTACGTAATACCACATGATACTGAGTCAAGCTTGCAACTCAATGCCTTCCGGACTCCCAAGGCATAATGACCTTGCCTAAGATCCCCAGCTGGCTGGTTAATGCAAAATACATGGTGAAGCTGAGGACAGTTTCAACAAGTTGTTATTCCAGAGAAGCATGAACTTGCTAAAAGCTGCAGTGCTAATTTTATGTCATGTTAATTCTAGACAGGAAAATTGCCCTTTGCTCAGACTTTGGACTGGTTTCAGAAAACACATCTAATAATTATTTGAGGCAAGAAATAATTGCTGTTTTTGTTTTTATTTGAGAGAAGAAAATATGAAATCACCAAAAAATGTTACAGATGAAGAAGAACATCTCAGATTATTATAATCAGCCAATCAGAACTTTAATGAGCTGTTTAAGATTTTCTCTCCTCCAAGAGATAGCCGTTCTCTTCCATTGACAGAGTTCTGTCACAGTGGCAAAAAACGTGCAGGTTCCCACGTGAGAGACAAACAATCCTGACTTTTAAAATCATGGTGTGCTGGAACTCAGAGTAACTTGAAAGAGCAGTCACTTTTTTCCTTAGTGACAGACAGGGAGACTCTTTAATCACTCATTCAACAATAATCTATGCTCAATAAGACGCGTGCAAATATCAAGCAGTTAGACATGGATCCCGAATCATGCAGCAAATCAGTTGCAAAGCTTTGATCCTAAGGCAAGAACTTCCATAGGATTAGAGCAATGCCAACTTATATTGTGACTTATGAAAATGATCTATTCATAAATCATAAGCATATACCAAAAACAGAAGTAAAATCTAAGCAGTGCTGGATGTCTCAAAGTTTTCCTCATTTCCTGATTTAACTCCCAGCAGAGTCTGTTCTGCAACCATCACGGAGCTGGTACCATACGCAGCGTCTTGGTGCCATCTTTAATCAGCCAGGTGAAACCAACTGTGCAGAACTGGAGCAGCATGCACAGAATCCCAGGATGGAGACTGGCTCTGATCTTTACAGTCACATGGCAGCTAATCAATATTAGGATGAAAATCTCAAGATGCCTGCACTTAGAATGTTGGGGAGACCTTGCTGGGACATGAGAGCCACGGGGCAAATGCACACACACAGGGTGACTGTCATGCTGGAGTCCCCTGCACCCATGAAAATGGCCTCCAGGAGAGGGCCAGAAGGACAGCTCCCCACAAGCAACAGTCATGCAGCCCATAAGGCCAACGATGCAGAGGTGGAGAAACCCAGCTCCACATGGAAGCTGGCCCTGCTTGGTGGCCAGTCCAGCCATTACAATGAAGGACAGTGATACTCATGACTTAGCTGCACAGGCAGAAACACTGGAGGCCCAGATCTGCTCATCATGAACATGCTTTTGCAAAGTTCCCTGAATTAAACTTGATAATAAACTAAAAGTTCCCTTAGCTCAATTTCCTATAAAAAGGATGTGTTAAAAATTCATCAAGTGTTCTGCTGGCTTTGACAAGGCAGAATGAGAAAACCTGTCATCCCTACATCTCTCTGAGGAGCAGAGAACGCCTTTCCCTCCCTGTTGCTATCTACACCTCTGCGGCATCCAGTCATGGGGAACGGGTGCCAAGACCTGCTGGGATCAGTGCCAGCAGGGAAAGTTCCACGAATTCCGAGGCAGAGATGAGGTTAAAGTCACTAGAGACTCATCAAGACCTAAGTGTGTTACATTGATTTATACAACATTAACCTTTGGTGGAGACTCAGGAATGAGGCTTCCCTCTAAGCCACCAACACGGACCAACTGTTTGTGGCCCCCAAAATGCATATCTTGAAATCTTAACCCCCAACGTCATGGTGTTTTGAGGTTGGGCCTTTGGGAGGTGATTATGCAATGAGTGTGGAGCCCTCATGAAATGGGCCTATAAAGGAGAATCCAGAGAGCTCCCTCGCCCCTTCTGCCACGTGAGGACACAGCAAGAAGAGAGTCCTCCATGAGCCAGAAAATTGGCCCTCATCAGACTGCAGATAGTACTTAATCTTAGAGGCAGTCAACTCCACCATTTCAGAGATGAAATCGGAGGCTCAGAAGAGTTCAATGTGATGTCCAAGTGTCTACAGATTATGTAAGGCCAATACTAAAATGGAAATGTTAAATAGTTAGAATCTGAACAGTCAATATCACATTCAAAGTGTTCTTGCCAAAAATATATATTAGTCTTGGGGGAGGAAATATTTTAACATTAAAACTGTTATTCACTTTGTATCAAAAATATTGATATTTTATGAAACACATTAGCAGTGGTAAGCTCACTATAATTTGAAATAATTAACATAAGCTTATCAATGTCAAAGTAGGATTTCTAAAGTTTATGATGAAATAATAGTCTTTATTCTCAAAGCAGCCACAAGCAGAGTGAATGGGGCACTGTAAAGTAATAGGACTAGACTAAGTCATTTGATTGCTGTGTTGGTTTCATGACTGGTGATCTATGGTCACAATGTGAAATAGCTCATTCTCCGTATTACTTTGAAGAAAATCTACAAACAGCATTCAGTGGAGGCTTATTTCATGGACTGACTACTTTCTGTTTACCATGCAACTTCTTTCAGAATTATCTGATATATACAATCTGTATTTTAAAAAAGAAGGTTGTGAACTTTAAGGAAACTGAACTGACAATTTATCAAATTCTTATAAACTGGTACCAAAGACAGACTATCTGGCACCTGCTAGAGGCTCAGCTTGTTTTTCTGAATGATCCCCATGGAATATTTGGTTCTTCCTTGTGATGTAGTTAATGTCTTAACCATTTAAAATGACACAAGTCTTCACAAGTTCTGAGACTTGAGGTCAGATAAGAATAAAAGTCAACTGCAGTAGTAGGAGTTTTCACTGGAAATCTTCCTATTCTATTATTGTGAAGGAGAAATGATTAAACATTTTTTAGAGGGGCTGGGTAAAGAACTAGCATGATATTATTTGATAATTTCTAGATATTTCTTGCAGAAAACCTATTCATTCCTCAATAATTATTCAATGGTTTCTTGCCTATCAGTTCAAAATTCCTATGCAACAACAAACAAAAAAACAAGCCAACAAACAAAGCAAAAGGTAGTTCCAAAATGTTTGTAATGTGTAGGGTAGACCCTACCTGCACAAGTATTTAAAAGTTAATGAGTATCATGATGGTACCTGAAATGACCTGAATTGAGACTTTAAAATGGAAAGTCACTCTAAACCATGACCATCTTTTCCAAACCAAACAAGACAGCCAGCAGACAGTGAATTACGGTACCCCTGCTCTCACTACCAGAGCATGGGGGGAGACTTACGCTGGGAAGGCGAAGGTTTGTTCTCACTAACTACTGTCGTTTTACCTTTCAAGGTGAAATAGGTCACAAGGAAATTTTATTGACTCTCTGTGAGTTTACCTCCTAATCATAAATTTAAGCTAAAAATAAACATATTTCATGTAAGTTACCTCTCCACAGTGAAATGACTAAGACTGGATGGAACTAAAAATATAGCATTTCTCTAATTACTGGCAGAGCTGAATGGTCAGCTCTATTCTCTTGAAACAATGTCATGTTTATGATTAAAAAAAAGCTATGTCATGTTTATGATTATATATGTAAAAATGTATATGTTATAGATTGTATGTATAATCTTTCAACAAGGTAACTTGGGTCACAAATGAATTTCACAGAGAAGAATTCTCCTTCTTTAAGTCCACAGGTTTAATACAATCACAGAACTAAAGTTAACATTACATGCCTTCAACAAACTGACTCTCAACACACAAGTACATGTAATTTAAAAGGATATAAGTTCTAAAAAAATAAAATAAAATAACATTACATAGAAAGTGAAACCGAGAAAAAAAAGTCCAAGAGAGTGACTTGCATAACACATTATCTTAAAAACCTGTCATTTTAGTTGGATTTGAATTATAAATATTTTCAAAAGTTATGATGTCTCTAAGTTACCTTTTAAAAGTAATTTGAATTGTCACTATAAATCAAGCATGAAAGAAATAAGCCACATTGAACATTCTAATATTTGATCCAGAAAACATGCTGAATTCCCTTTATAGTTTTGATAGTTATTCCTAAAATTCCTTTAGGATTTATATGTAAACACTCATGCGATATGCAGATATTTTTTAAACATTTTTCTTTTTTTCCCAATGCTTTGCTTTTTCTCTCTTTTCTTGTCTTATTGTGATGGCTGAGGACAAAGAAGCAATGAAAGCACATATTCCTTTGTTTTCATGATCAAGATGGCACTGTAAACCTAGAGAGTATTACTTAGGTTAAGAATATTCCATTTAATTCCTAGTTTACTATAAGTACTAACTATGACATAGTATTAAAATTTACTGAAATGTTTTTAATGCTGATTGAAATGACCACTGGTTTCTCTCTTTGATCTGTTCCTTTGGGGAATTACAGTAACTGTCGGTTGCTCCCTTCCTTGTGTCCTCAGATCCTCCCTCTACCTTCCCAGCTCTGCCCTGCATCGGAGGGGTGCCTTGCAGGCAGTTTTCTGCGCATCTGTAGCAGCAAGCGTCCAGCTGAGTTTAGCCACCAGGAGGCCCTGGCAGCAGGCTGGATAGGAGACTGCAGAGTATTCCTCTCCCATTCTCTCACCTCCCATAGCCTCTCTCACAGCTGCTGCATCCTCCCCATGGCTCTGTATCCTGCTAGATGGGCCTCTCCTTCTGGAAAATCCAGAGGTGGGATTCTGGAGACACTGCCTTCCTTTCCCTTACCTTTTCATTTCTCAGTCTCAGCACTATTGACATTTTAGGGCCACCTAAGTCTTTGTTGTTCCTGAGTTGCTTCTCTGCTCTCTTGTTTGAATTCTCAGCATTTCTTTCAACTATGTAACCAATCTCCTACATTAAATCCCCTCCGCTTAAATGCTGAGGTCATCTGTGACTAAGAAAAAAACTCTATTACTAAATCATGTTTGGGTTCTTAGAAATGCCTTTTGATGCATATTTGTAACAGCTGGCTTTTATCTGCTTCCTTTCCTTTTACTCCATTGCTTTTTTCTTAATTTCTTGAGATGAACACAAGCTTATAAATCATCAATTATTCTTCTTTTGCAATATATGAATTAAATGCTAAATATTAGTCTCTACATACTGCACTAGCTACATTCTTTGAGTTTTGCCATTTGCTATTTTAATTAGTATTCAGTGATAAACATTTTATAAAATTCTTTAGAATGTCTCAAAGTTAACTTTTGAAAGCAACTTTGAATTATCTTCATAAACAGAGCACATTAGAAATTATCTGTATTTAACTTGCAAAAGAAGTAGTTTCAAAAGTTAAGGAAGCAATTTTTAACTCTAATAATTGAGGAGGCTTGAAAACATTCCCCAATGTTTAAGGTATCTATCATTGAATAGTTTATATTTCATATTACTGCACAAATCACAGCTGGAAAATAACCTTGAAAAAAGAAGTTCCTCACTCTCAATAAAAATAATTGTTACCATAATCATCACATTATGTTGAAAATTATCACTGATTTTTAGTTCAAAGACATAAGAGAATCAAAATGTGAAGGACTAATGCTTATTTGATTTGTGAAGAAGTGCTATAGAGCAAAAGAAAGAAAGAACATAGTTTCAAATTATAAACATCAAATTATATTAAACTATAAATAAATCGCCATAACTAAAATATGTAAGCATCAAAGAGCAGTGTGCAAAATTTTGAGACTTTCTATATGGCAGAATCAAACAGATAATTATTTGTATATAAGAAAAGATATGCACGAAGATTCTATTCAAGCTTTTTTCTTTTAAAAATTGTTTTACATGGTAGCTTAATTTTATATACACTGAGAGAGAGGGACACAAAAGGACGGATATTTTAGAAGAATCAGAAACATACTCAGAGTTGTGAATATAACTTTTTTGAATTGCTTTTCATTTTATACTTGAAAAATTACATTAGTTTGTCTTAACCAACATGGTATAAGAGAGTTATCAAAACTCTATGATAAATATTGCACATTTCTCTCAGTTGTGTTCCCTAAAGTTCTTCTCTGTCTTCTTTGCTCTCTCCCCTCACCAATATGTGGTATTTCTTCTAAAAGTTCACTCGCTTGTCTCTGGCACAGGCTCCTCAGGGAGAAGGTCAGGTCCAAGTTAGGCAGGGTTCAGAGGAGCCCAGGAAACAGCCTTTGTGCTTGTGTTTATCCCCACCTTCAGGGTAGGTCGACGCTCAAAGAACATGGGAGAAGCAAATGTTTGGCAGCGTTCTATCGCCCAGATCTCAAATTATGTACAATGGCATCAGAAAACTCCTCTAAAGCTTGTGCACCCGCGAAAGTGACTGGAAGTTATTTCCAGAATCCTGAGCTGCAGTTTGTAGCTTAAGGTTCCCTAACTACAATATTCAGTGTCTATGTTTTTTCAGATACTATTTCCTAAGCGCCATGGCAGGTTCACACATGTAAGCAGCTGCTCAGCGCGGCCCAGCGTGGAGACTCCCTCCTGCCCAGCCTCCGCGCTGCCCTCCCCCACTTTCCTTAGACCCCAGGAGACAACAGGGGCCCAAGAGAGCAGGCCGCACGTGGATGGGGTAGGACCACATCTGCAAGGTGCAAGGGGAGATGCAGCCTCCAGCGACTTTCGCTGCTAGCTTGGATGTCTCAAATTAATAACATTTTTCATTTCTGTCTCGGCAATTACACTGGAAGCTTTTTCCAGGGCTCTTCAAGGCTTCCTCGCTCTTTGATTGCCTGTGCCAGCTCCAGCCGCCTGGCGCAGCAGAGCTGCCTGCAGAGCAGCCTGCGGTTTCCATGGAGACGGTGCCCGCATGAAGGGGGATGGAGAGGTGGATGCCAAGTGGAGCAGCCCGATCTGACCACAACAACCCAGATTCCCGAGGTCCTCGGGACAGACACATCAGGAAGAACAAGGAAATGACTGAGATGCAAAAGAGAGACACTTAAAATTGGCAGGCGTCTGCCAATTTTAATGGGGAGAAACACCATTCTCCCCATGGTATCTGGATACAATGTCCTGTTTCTATAAAAATGAAATACAATCAGGTCTTCAAGTTTATTTTTAAAATGATATATGTGCATGCATATGCATGTGTGTATATAAATATACAGAAAAATGTGATCTCAACCTCTGGAAACAGAATTTCTGGTAAAGCTAATTTTCATGGAAATATTGAAAAACAGCAAGATGCCTTTAGAGTGTGTCACCATTTCATTCAAACATGTTATCATAATATTTATTTCCAATAATAATTCACGCTATATTCAGTGTCATTAATGACACTTTGACATTTATTTCTTCCTGTGGTTAAACAAAGTCCTCAGTTTTTGTCTTATGTACAAGAATCCTGAAGTAAGTTTTGTTTTACTAATAAAAACTATAGGCTTACAAAGACTCCTAAAGTTACAAAGACTAACTCCTAAAGTTCAAGTATATATGTAAGCTCTCTAGCTCTCGTTCAAAGATTTCACCAATATGTTTTTCTATGATGTGTTTAGGGCTGCTCACCAGTAAGCCATTCTCCCCTCCTCTGGGCAGGCAGTACGACTGGGCTTCCCTCCCTGTTTGAAGTTGAGCATCAACACATAATTCTCTCTGTCTCATGGAATGGGATTGAGTGACAGATGGCCAACTCTCCACTTTCCTTTCTCTACCTCAGTGGATATGGAAGAACGCACTAAGATTCAGGGGACATTAGCCTGGGTCCCAGAGTGAGTAGGTTCATCCAAGCTCTATTCCCATTTCCACCAACCCATGCTGAAGATGTACCAGCTTCTACTCCCTTTTTTGGTTTGATTAATTTTGAGAATACATTGATTAAAGTTAGGAACAGTGAAATAAAGGAAGGGCTTAAGATAGAAGAGACAAGATCATAGCAAGAGGAATGCAACAACTGCTGAAATTTGGGGGCTGCTTGTTAAAGCAGCGTAACCTAGCTTGCCCTAATGAATACACAACCTCCTCGTTTAAGACATTATGCTTGTTTGTGTGAGGTATGTAGAGAAGTAGACATTCTCTCTTCAAGGTCACAGTCTGACAAATTAGCAGATGATTCATATAAAAGGCAGTATATGGAATTCTTCATAGTGAATAGAAAATAATCTATACAAGCTCCCTTTGGGCTGAGGCTAAGACTGGAAGGCTTAGCGTAACGAAGTGGCATTTAAGATAGTAATGTTGAAGAATTAATAAACCAAGCAGGTCTTCTACCACAAGTAAAAAAGTGTGACAGTCTATGACAAAGGGTCAACAATTACTACCGTCATTATTATTAAGGTGAGCAAACTGCAGGGACCATAGTGTCCAAGAGACTCTGCCTGAGTATGTCCAATAGAAACTGAGTCACAGAAAAAGAACTAATAATTTTTAATATAAATGTGTCCCATGTAATATTTGGGACATACATTGAAAAAAAAAACCCCAAAACCTATTGTTTATCTGCAATTCAAATTTAACTAGGTGTCATATATATTCACTTGCTAAATCTGGCAACCATGGGTATGTCCTGAAGATAGTACAGGATGTATAAGCTGGCTGGTAGCTACGTGTTAAAAGTTATAAGTAAGATGATTCATGAAATAAAAACTCATTACATTGTTTTGGTCTTGTAAATGGAAGAAGGTAAAGATTCCTACTTATTTGTTAAAATAATTTCAAAACTTCCCCTGGCTGGTGTAGCCTGGTGGACTGAGTGCAGGACTGCAAGTGGAAGGGTTTCTGGGTCGAGTCCCAGTCAGGGCACACACCTGGGCTGCACGCCAGGTCCTCGGTTGGGGGCGCTCAAGAGACAACCGCACACTGATGTTTCTCTCCCTTTCTTTCTCCTTCCCTTCTCCCCTCTCTAAAAATATTTTCAAAAATATTTTCAAAACAGATGACACCAATGTCCTTTTCTTCTCTAAAGCAACATACTAAAAAAATTGCATTCAGTGAGAAATTTTGCAAATTTTAAATTATCCACATTATATCACTGTAAGCCATCATGAGACAAAAACAAAAGTGGATTTTCATTTTTACTGCTTTGTTTTGTAACTTTGAGAAATTGTTCTCCCTTCCCTTACCTTAACCATAAATCCAAGACATGAATGATAAAAAAAGGAAGTTGACTCCAATTTGCTATTTATTAACCAATGAATTTAATAATAGTTGGAGCCTATTAAAATTAAACTTAATTCTCCCCTCCTTTACTGAGGTCTTTGAAAACTTTGAGCAAATATTTAAACAACTTCTGGTGTTAAAATTAAATTTGAAAAATAACCTCTATCTTTTAGGATAGCTTTACATGCACAGAGAATAAAATGCTACATGTACATAAAATGCTACAGGGAATTCCCATATACTCCACACCCCATTTCACTTATTACAAATATCTTATATGAGATGCACAGAGTAACAGCCTGCTTCTCACTGCCCTAGGGCCAACATACCAGCTGATCTTTAAATTTCTCAGGGACTTAAGTTAATTCTTTCCAGCCTTGCCAACTTTAATCCAATCAATGATTTCCCTTATGACCCAAGAGTTGGCACATATCCCACAGTACTTGAAACACAAGAGAATTTGAATCTCTTATTTGTTATTAACCCACTAAATGGTGAATTTCAGGGGGAAAGTATAAATGTAATTTTGCAGTTGTTAATTAGCTCCTCAATTAATGAGATTAATGATTAGGTTTAAACTGCCATTTTTGTAGGTCAAAGGAAGGTGGATGTTAGGAATTTTCAAGTGGTTCTAACCAACACTCACAGCAACATAGCTCTGTAGGCCTGGATTTGTATTTTTCAATTTCCCAGAATGACTGGTAAATAAAAGACTTTTCAAGGCATGTACTATCCTTGGTAAACAATCAGGTGCAGGTCCTGTATTTCCTTCTCTGTGCAGACTCAGAGCTGAAAGCTCCAGGTATTAGACACCATGCTGAATGCCAACCGTGCGGCTGAGCACTGTGAGAAGAGGACGGAATGCCGCTTTCCACTGAGCTGGTGAGGGGCCGGCATCTGGACACGTGCACAGATGACACGCTTTCGGGTGCATACCTCCAAACTGCTCTCCAAGACTAAATCGTGTGTGACGCTAAGACACGGTTTACAGACAGGCGCAAAGGTAAAGATGCAGAAATATACAGCCGGTGCGGTGCTCCAAGAAAGAAACAATGTAATCTAAATTGTTGCTTGAAGAAATAGCAACAAATTAAACATCAAAGGAATCAACTTAACATACTCTTGTTAGATTAAGAGGATCCTCCCCAATCTATTGACACTACTGCAATAACTTCAAGAACTTTCTTTGTGGAAGCTTTATATTTCAAAGACATAATTTGACTAATGGCACAGCTAATTTAAATCAAAGATTATAAAAAGGGAAGAGGGATTTTTCTGATAGCAGCATCTAAACGTGAAATGAAAGTTTGTAAAAATTCTTTTTCTGATAACATCAACTGACATTTCCTACATGAAATGAAAAAGAAGTAAATGTGCAATTACTAAAATCTCACACTTGAGGTCATATAATTTGGCTCCTAATATTTTATTATGTTGCCATTAAAAACACTCCAACATATCCCTGATGCATTAATATTTACTCTTTGTAAAACAGATAACAAAATTTCCAGTATATGTCATTCAAGGTCTTTTGCTAAGTGTGACATTTCAATAATTTTGTAATAATTTAAAATAAATTTTCTTTCAGTTGGCAAAATGCCGAATCATAGATGACATCTATTTATGTATTGTTTTGTTTTGTTTAAATCATTTTTATTTCCAATTTTAGTTAATGTACAATAGTTTCAGGTGTACATCCCAGTGATCAGACATTATAACTTACTAAGTGATCATCCTGATCAATCCCATACCCATCTGACACCATACGAGGGGAGACTCAAAAAACCCCAGTATTTATAAAAAATTTGTGCTTTTATTCTTACATGTTTAAACTTCAGTCACCTTCAAAGTACTCTACATTTGATGCAATACACCTTTTGAGACACCTTTTCCTCTCTCAAAACAGCCTTTGAACTCATCGATTGTGATGCCTTTTAGTGCTTCTGATGTTGTTTGTTTTACCTCTTCTAAGTTGGCAAAGTGTTCCCCTTTGAGGACTTTTTTCATCACAGGAAACAAATAAAAGCGCTCGGGGTGAGACTGGGTGAATAGGGAAGGTGGGGACAGGGGTCATGTTATTTTTGGTTAAAAACTTCTGAACACTCAGGGTGATGTGGGCAGGTGTGCTCGTAAATCACCCATAGTGGAATAGGCAAACATATCGAAAGAGTCTTCAGAAAATTCACTGAAGCCAAACACAGTCTCTCACAACAATGCTGGCTGGTACATTGATACAGATGAGTTCCTAGAACACTCACCTAGTGGGGGAAGCTTGTACTACAAGGGACCCAACATCCAGAATATAATTGTTTTTTGGGGGGATCACCCCTCATACACAGTTATTAGATATTAATAACTATATTCCCTATGCTGTACTTAACATTCTTATGACTGTAGTGGAAAATGTAATATAAATTCACCTTGAGAAAGTAAATCTACTTCTGAGAATTATATATGATATTTTTCATAATTTTCCCTATACTTAACAATGCTTTCTCTCATGTCTTGATAAAAAAATATGGGGAGTTCTCATTTAAATCAACATTTCCCTATGTTTTATAGTCCACTACTTTTCTTTAAGATGACAATTATTATTCCATGAAAACATAAACTTTGTACAGCTCCATTTTTTATTCTAAAAGTAAGTTTAATATCCTCCTGCAGCAAAATTCCTGGCATATTTGTATTTCATTTACTATGAGACAATCTACCTTTGAAGAAGAACCTGCTGTACTTGAGGATGCTAGGAAATCATGCAACAGCTGACTTGAAAGGTGAGGCATTCTATTAGATCTGCACATGATAACCTACCAGCTTATTAACTAACTATACTGATCTCTGACATTCAATCAGTGATAGATTACCTGTCTTCATTCTTCCCATTTCAACATAGGCTGTGATATGATTCAATGATTATTATATATTAAAAATTTATCCTACATGGGCATCCATTTAGAAGCCAGGTATGCATCAATGCTTGTGAGTTCCTATTTGTACTACATCAATATAGGATGAATTTTAAATCCACTTTAATGACAAACCTTCAAAGAGGAGATAGGGCCCATGGAGGTAATTAGAGTTAGATTATGTCAGGAAATGAGGCCTTCATGAGGGGACTGGTGGTCTAATGGGGGGGAGGGGGAAGGGAGAGATGCATGCACCAAGGAAAGGACAGATGAGGACACAAAAAGAGGGCAGCTCTCTGCAAGCCAGCAAAAGGGCTCTCACCAGGAACCAAATTAATCAGGGGGCACTTTGATACCTTGATCTTGAACTTCCCAGCCTCCAAAACTGTGGGAAATAAATGTCTGTTGTCTAAGGCACCAAGCCTGTGATATTTAGTTATGGCAACCTGAGCTAAGACAGTCTCTCACAGTGTTTTCATTCACTGAAGCCCTTGCAAAGTCAGGTCGCACCATTACAACAGAGGAGCCATTGGGCACTTTCCCCCTAACTTCTGTGACTGAGGGGAACATGGCACATTCTTCAGTGTGGATTTAGGTAGTATTTGTGCCACTCACCATGGTCATCAACTATCCACTCAGTGCTGCAGAGCAGTCTCTAGACTTGCTATCAAAATGTTCTATCATCTCTTCCCAGTGATCCAAAAACAGCTTCATAAATTCTTCTGACATAATGATATTCCAAATAATATAGCACATCTGCACATCACAACACCTAAATTTCACACTGCATCTACATGTTTAGCTTGATATGCACGGGTGGCTTAGCTTCTTGATATGATGATGGCAAACTTTTCCACATTTCAAGGGAATCACTGCAAAGTGTTGAGTACCACGTGCATGTACAGGAATAACCCACCTGCCTTCTCAATGTCTTGTAATGGATATACAAGCAGCCCTTTTGCCAAATGACCAGCAATATCTAGTTTTGAAGATACATTAAAAGGGAACTTATAAATAACAATGCTCTACTTACATGAAAACTACTCAGCAGAAAGTTTGAAATTACTCCTATAGTATATGGGCAGCTCTTTGACATAAATCATCAGCATACTAATTGAAAACTATTAAGGTATAAATAAGAAATAGAATTTTCCCTTAAAGATTACAAGGCAATTCACTCCACACACAAAGACCATTGACAGAAACTGTGCAAATAGCTGCATTCAACAGCATCTTCTTTGGGTCAGAACTGAAAAACTCATCCAGCCACCAAATGGACCTGTCACTTCTCAGTCAGCTGAAATAATAAATAACTGGGACAAAGAGCATGCATTTTTTTTTCTTTTTTAAATCTTTATTGTATTTTTTCCATTACCATTTAGTCCCCTTGTGCTCCCCTCCCCTCAGCAGTCACCATACTGGTGTCCATGTCCATGAGTCCTTTTTCCTTTCTGCTCACTCCCTTCACGCCCTCACTTGCCCCACTAGCTGTCGCCCTGCTCTCCATCTATGAGTCTGCCCCCATTTTCCTTTGAACCCAGATGACATCACCTAACGAGTTTCTCAGAATAACCGAACATGAAAAATGCTACTATGGGTTCAAAAATCTGTTGTGTTGCTTTCCAAATTCCGATCCTCACTTTCAAAAGATAAAATAGGAGAAAACTCTTGCAGTGACTAACATGCCATAAAACTCAAAGAAATAGCTTTGCTTATATTTCCTCCCACACCCTGTTCAACTCTAGATAGCACCTTATCAGGCTGTCACCCTGCTCTCCACTTGTGACTTGGTGTCACCTGCATTTCTGTAGGTGTAACTGCACCATTGTAAAATGCATAAGCTGTCAGGCCACCAGGAAGAAGCCACACACACTCATAGTATTACACTGTGGAAATATAAAGTAATTGTGGTACCAAAAGAACTTGAGTCCTGGTAGCAATTAATTCATTTTACTAGAACTGACACAGAAGAAAGGAAACAGTTTCAGACCTGTGAAGGGAAATGGCCACCTAAGTCTGAAATGCTGGTTTGAAAAGGACAAAAGTAGCTAGTTACCCCTCAACTAGAAGAAATGCATAAATCACTGGGGTGTAAGATTTTCTAGCTCTGGAGTGACATGTGCTTTGCTACTATTTATAACTTAGTGCTTCTTCAAAACATTTCTTGGGCCCAGTTTATGGGGTGAATGGATTAATCAAAGAGCAATCAACCAGCCCATTCAAGCTACCTGCTTCTCCTCACCTAAAATTTCCACACTTTTCACTAGGTGTTAACCAAACTCCCACCCCCTCTGTCAGACCCAGCAGAACACAGTCCTCTGTGCCCAGAGTCTGCATTTGCAGACGAAGAAGGGATGTTGCCTGTCACTCAGGCAAGTGTCAGTTTCTCCCAGCCATTCCCTGGCTCCTCTCCTCTCACACTTTTTCTTTCTAGGGTTCACACGTACAAGCTAAGGGTACCCCACGGATCTTCTCAACTGCTGAAAGGAAATATGGACTCACTATACAGTTTGTCATGCGTCCTGCCCTCAGCTACAGAAAGAAGATGTTAGATTTGTAAGAACCACACCTGAAACTGCTATACTCAGAGCACAACATCGGGATTAGCATCTCCTCCTGAGCACCTGAAACTCCGCTACTCATTAAGAAACATGCTCAATGAGGTATATTAACCCCCCTTTTGTACTTCCTTCAAAAGTTTTGAGAGTGGGAACCAAATTAAAGTTTTATTTTTTCATGACTCACACATGATTTCTTTCCATTGGCAGGCTATAGTTAGAGTGATCAGAATCCTCTGAAATTCTGTTCAAAGTATTTAAGGAAATCTGCTCAGAAAATGGAAGCCAGCTTCAGTTCACACTTCTAAAACTGTTCTGATAAAGCCTTCCAGGCGCCAGACTCGGCAGCCCACCAGGAGAGGAAATAATATTCTGGGGACATTTGTACAGACTTCAATCACTGAGGAACAATGGGGCTACATTCTACTCTCCTTTTAAGCAGGAAATATCTGTGTGAAAAAAGAAAAAAAAAACAGAGAGAACTTTTTGGAGCCTATTTGGTATGACATAATTTTTGAAGTGGTATAAAGAAATAACAGGAATTACTTCTACTGAAGGACAATGAAAAATTCTTCCTGTAGGCAATGCCCAATAACATATCTTTACAACCACAGGGTATTTTAAAACCATTTAGTAATGGAGGTCAGAGATTTAATTCTACAGGCAAAAAACTATTTGACTCCAACTCACAGAAAAAAATGCCCTGTTTCTGGAACACATCATAAGTTCCAAGGAATGTATTTAAATACTCATCATGATTATGCCTCCCAAAGTATTTTCATATGAATTACATCACATTTACAAACAGAAATGGGAATTTTGATCCCAATGAACAAAAGAAATATAGGCACATATGCAAGGTGACAAGAGAAAGCTAGCACCAAGCATGATGCAAATCCCAGGACTCAGAATCCTAGTCCCATGTTCCCTCCAACACACTGCAAAGACAAGAACCCAAAACAAGCCGAAAGTAAACAAACAAGTCTTAGTTCATGAACCGTTTGACAATGAAAATAAAAGTGCACACAGAGCTCACAATGATTAGCTGAGTGTTTATCGCGTGCTAATTACTGCCCTAGGATTTTAGGCCCAATGAAAAAAAGAGATTACTAACATGGGGTAGGAGTGGGGGTGGGGAAAAGCATGGTCCTATGTGACTAGGCACGTTAGATACATGAGATATATATATATATATGTCCATATGGGCCTATGCATATAATATTGGAAATTATGCATTTGCTTAAGAACAGCGTTCCGACTGACTGTTCCCAAAGAAGCTGAAACACAGAGACGGCACTGCCAGAGCACGCACAGCGAAGTGACTACGATGCGCAAAGAGAGCTTCCACCTGTGAGCCCCAGACGGCTGCAAACACCTTCCTCTCACACAGAGGTCCCTGAGCCTGTGCAGCTGCGTAATTATACTCTATGTGGGGAAAGCAAAAGCCAGAATTAGAGAAAAAGCTATATTGTCTTGTTTACTTAACCATACAAACGGCTAAGTTGTCTGAGGTTCACTGATATACTAGGTTCTCTGCTATGTATTTTAAGTCTATAGTTCTTTAATTTGCTTTCTCAACAACCTGAAGACATGGGAATTACTACTTCCTCTCTATCAACAATGACACTCAGTAGTAATTTAACCACTTGCTAAAAAAAACATGGAAAACTGGTGACATGATTCAATCAAGTTGATAAAACTACTAAGCTATTCCCTCCACCACTGGCTGCACTGCTGTGGTTGCTCCCAAAACACACAAAATCAGGGAGCCACAGAACTCGCCCTTACAGAGCACCCCAGGGGGAGGGTGTACCACAAGCTTTAGAATTATGCTTCAAATAAGAATCAAATGAGAAACTGATAACACATAAGACAAAGGTTAGTGTAATTACTATAGATAAATAATACAAATCAATTTTAAGGCAAATAAACCACTTGAGAAATGTGCAAACAATAATTCACAAAAGAATTGGGAATGCATCATAAACTTACATAATATTTAATTGCATTCATATTCAAAGAAAAGCAAATTAAATCATAGGAAAATAGAATCACCCCTATCTAATCAGAATTTGTTTGTTTTTAGTTAAAATACCCAGAGTTGCCAAAATCTTGGGGAAACTGGCATACTTCAGCTTTGCCAATTTAACAATTTGACAACAATATCAACAGCCTTGAAAACATCAGGTTCTTGGAATTAATCTAGAGAAATAACTTAATGAAAACTATTTAGCTTTAATCACAGCATCATATATACTGCCAAAGAAAAGAAAGAAAATACCACCAATATCCAGAAATAGCAAGTTATTTAAGTAAACGATGTTACAAAAAGTATAAAAGTAAGACACTAAAAATGAACACCAATTAAAAGCCTCCCTACATATTAAAAAGTAACAAAACACAATATGAGATATCTTCTAAATTAAAAAATGTATATGGGTTAGAATTTCTGATAAAAATTGAGTCACTTCTGGGGCTTGAGTTCATGCATAAACTTTAACTTTTTTTAATCATTTCTACATTTTCAAAATGTTAATGACCATGCATTACTTCTGAAAACAGAAAAAAAAATTTTGAAAAAGAATATTTCATTAACATGCTATAGAGTTCTGAAGAAGATACCAGGTTGCTAAACCTACTCAATACAGCTTAAATTTAAAAAGAAAATCTAGGTATGACACTAATTAGAGTATGCAGAAAAGGCACTTCAAGAAGAATGAACCTTGTTCATTTTCAGTCAGGCATCCAGATGATTTATGAAATTTATCCCAAAGCAAATACATAATATTTTCAAAAATTTAAAGACATGCTTTTACTTTGCAATCTATATCAAACCATGATGTATTTGATGAAAAGATAACACAAAAAGAACAACACACTTGAAACTCCGCCATAACTGCTCCGCTCTTGTGTTTGTGTGGGCATGCGTGTGGGTGTGCATTCTGGGTATCAGAGTCAATAGTTTTCTGCCTGACTTTCTTCTTAACCTTCAGTACCAAGAATATGTCTCATAGATTTATACTTTGGAAAGATAACTCATAGCGGCATGTAGCACCTCTTTGGACTGAGGCGCCATGATGTATCTAGGCACCTACTATGGATTTCACATTACTCTTGAACGCAACTCAAGCCAGACCATCTCATTGATGCTCTACATGCCCCTGGCTTCCTGCACCGCCTTGCGAGTCCTGGGTAAGTCTGCCACGATTCCTACTGTCTCTGAGACTGCCCATTGCACCTGTATGCCTTTCTGGACAACTCCTCCACTTCCTCACCAGGGACTCCAAAAAGACCATGCTCAGCACCAGTGAACACTGTGTTACAGATAAGAGACTGCATTCTGGCTCTTTTCTATTTGCAAAACTTGGTTTGCTGCCAAAGATATTGCTCTTCCTGGAAATTAAATTATTCTGTGTTACTGAAGGTAATAACTGCTATGTTACTCTAATGTTTGAAAGCCCAAATAAAATATTTGAGAGAGAAGAATAAAATTTATTTTAAGAAGTAAGCTTATTTTAGGTTGAGTAGTCATGCTTAGAGTCAAATAAAACATTGTGTCTATTTGGAAATTCATTTTTTCTTCTTTATTGACAGTGCCCATGATTATTCCTATTAAAAGTAAAAACATTAAACAACAGCCAAACTCAAATTATCAATACTGACATCGAAAGTGCTATGGATGAAAGCTATCATGGATCATCATTTATGTATGGTTTGGGAAGTCAGATTTTGACTGTCCTTTTTATGCCTAATTCTCATCACTTCCAAAGCCATTCAACTACTGGCAGTCAAAATCTAACACAGGGATTGAGAAAGAAATACTGAGTTATTTTAAAGTTAGCAATTCATAAATCTGCTGAATTTCATGGACCATACTCTCTATAAATCAGCCAGGACATTAGACACTCCCCTGATAATTCCTGATACAGTGTCAAAATACCATGAAATATTTAAAAAGCTCAAGTACTAAGCAAAATACTGTGAAAGCTATTATATCCCAAATTCTTCAACTTGAATTCTTTATAAACCATGTCACTGAGGAACACTTCTTCCCTACTTGTGATGCTTCCTTCCAGGTGAAGGGAACTTAATGAATGGAACACATCTGGCCTTTCTCCAGCCTTTCACTTTCCCTGCCTCTGAAGAATAAAGGAAGCAGGTTGGCTTGCTCTTCCTTCTTCCCCTGGAGATATCCCTGCCTAGCAAGAGCAAGACTTGGGCTCTAGGGCTCAGAGGCAGCTCTGTCCCTGTGAGAAAGGAGGAAGGCCTGGGATGTCCTGGGATGTCATTTGGCATCATACCAAACTACATATAATCCAAACTAACATTTCACCTCTGGTGGCTACTCTTTATATATTTTTTCTTCCAATATTCCAACTTACTCAAAACCTAGAAGTGTTGGTGCAGGTGATATTTATCAAGATCCTTAAAGATACAAAACACTCCATATTTCTGCACATTTTGTAATTTAACATAAATATGTACCTTTCTGTCATTTATCTTGTTTCATATTTAAATGAGAAAAGATTACAGTAAGTATGATAAGATTATGAAGAGGCTCCTAGACCAAAAGAATAAATAACACAAAAGCTGTATAACAAATGAATTTTTCTTAATATGTACCTATTGGATCAAATTTATTAAGCAAAACTGTTAATAATGATAAAACTTCAACCCTTACTTATGCAAGACTAATATATTTACTAATTTAAATGACAAAATTAACTACCTCCATAATCTAATGCTATAAACTAAACAACCCACTTATCTGTTACCGTATCATTCAAAACTTGTAGAAATTTTGACACATTTATTTCACCAAACATAATTGGCTCACTTGCCTATTTCATCCAAAAAATACAAAAGATCTTTTATTATAACATGTATTTTACTCTGGTAACTTATAATTGTCAGTGGCTCCCACAACAAGACATAAATTTGAATATAAATAACCGTGTTTATTGTCAAAATGTTTTTCTGACTGAAGATAAATTAGTCTCCTGTTACACAGGTCACAGTCTGTAACAAATTCTAAGACACTTCCAAGTGTTATAATCAGATCATGTTACTGAAGTTCAGAGCCGTACTTTGCAGGAGCTGGGTATAATCACACCCAGATAAGTTGAGTACTTCACTGAAGCTACTAAGTATGAAATAACATGTGAAAATGACCATTTATTTTCAAAAGGTACCAATGAACACACTTTTACTTCTTTTTCAAGAACTTGATTTTAATAGGAGGTGGGGTGGAGCAGGGTGGACGCTGTGGGCCTTTTATTTATGTCATACATGTAGCTGTTGCAAGCTTCATTTTTTTGTCACAATGCTATTGTGCTGGAACTCATGCTCTGTAGTTCTAAACAGGGCAGATGTTTAGCACTGGACTCCACCAAGAGTTATGCTTATGCAACGATCTATAATATTCTTGGTCCAGTATTAACTGTAGAAAATTTAATTTCTATCAGGTAATAATATAACACCATTAAGAGTATCAAAGTTCTGCCGCTTATGCCTGTAAGTTAGAATCTTTTTAAATAATATTGCCGGGAGATAAATTTTACTTCTCTTTTAGCTTAATTCTATATGTATATACAAAGGACAGTTATGCTGCAGAGTAGAAAATTTGATATATTTTATATGTAAATCTGCATAATAAAGTACTATTACAAGATGAGTAATATCACAACATTACAGTATGGGTGGGAATATACCCATCTAACAGCCTTTGGTAGAGGGCAGTGGCCTGTATAATATATTTTTATGATACAGAAATGAAGCATAGTATCCATCTTAAGATACAGCTATATCTCTTGTGTGTCTACAAATGTTTACAATTTACAAGCCTCTTATAGATTCACTTACTTTATCTGAAACCTATCTTTTGAGATATTTTGTCTTATTGTACCCATTTTATAACTAAAATACTGAGCTAAAATCTGAGGGTCACATAAATGGCCAAGGACCGAGTTAAGAAGAGGCAGAGTTAGGATCCATCCAAAGCCAGTTCTCTCTCCACATCAACACCTACTGAAAGCAGAACACAAAACAGCATCACATTATTAATATATATTCCAATATTATATCTATATCACAATATTATGTGTATATATTTATTTGAGGGCACAGCCCAACTTTTGCTCTAGAAATATATTTGTAATTTGAAATAACAATAATGGAATAATAAGTTTCAATATATGTAATTCCTTTTACAGACAACTTTTCAAAAACTCTTGCCAAGGGATACAGGCGGATATTCGTCTAACATGGGAAGTGCCTGGGCAGTGCTATTTCACTTATTCAGCCATTCTTTGCAATTTGCCAGAAACTAATTGATACAGAATATGACTTCAATATCCTAACATAGCTAAGACATTTCCTACAAATCAATTAACCACGATATGGAGCCTGAAATTACATTTAACTACTATGTGATCAAAAGATAAATAACTGGAGGTGTCACAACCGCACATTTTTGTTATGAGTCTCACCATTATTAATGGGCTAAAAGCACAGTAGGACAAAATACTTCTGTGAGTTTCCTGTGTTGAAGGTACTGTTTGTGAATATTCATTAAACCCAACCAGGCAGTTTATTTAATCAGTAAGCTAGACTGGCAGACAATGTGATAGAAACTATTTATCTATGACATGTTTAATATTTTACATTAATGTAAAAAGCTGTTGCTTTGGCACATAACCAGATAAACTTGAAGCCAGCAACAAGTATCATGAACTATTCCCACTCAAATTGACTTTTCACCCACATCCACATGACACTTATCACAAAGCCCCGTGGTCACCTTCACAATATGGATGATGGAAACCAACTGAGAAATCTGGCTTGAAAGTGTGTTTCTGAATTGTAAATCAGCCAGCAAAGACCCACTGTACCAAATCTCCCACAAAAGTACTGCATTTAAAAATATTTGCCTGTTTTCTCGTGGTACTTGTCCATCCTCTGAATTACGATGTTTGAATTTGAGGATGCCTGACCATTTTATTTTAAAAAATAAAAATCTCTATTTTAAAAAAACTGACATTTTTAGGAAGAGCGATACTAACAACAGCAGCTCCCCACTGGAGGAGCGAGAATAGTGCTCACAGAGAAACACCCTTAAACAGGTGCTCCTCATCTGCCTCCAGTGAATCGTCAGAAAAAGGAAAGGAAAAGAGTTCTTCACAATGGTCCCTGGTGCAGTTCAATAGGTTCGCTGCAATCAGACACACGGTTCATGCAAAGTATATACCTGACTTTACGGACCAATAAATATCAGACATTATTTCAACCCAATTTTAATGTTTCTTACATGAGAACAACCTGATAAAATTACTCTGGAGAACTCATCACCAATTCCACATCAAGGCATACTACACAAAAGAGAACTTTGATAAAGCACAACAGTAACTGGCAAGTTCTGTAACATTTTCAGGAAGAGCACTGTATATTCAAGTGCATGTTAAAAGTAATGTTATATTGGAGAATATTATAACTTCATTTTTAATTTTAAAGGTCATTATAAAAGTGATATTACCCTTAGAAATTATTTAACAAAACTAAAAATTGCATTTTCCACCTAATATCATTTGAATTTCATTTTTCTCTCTGATGAATCATTTCAGAGAGAAGAAATTGGCCTGACTAGGAAAGATATGAGGTTGATGGAAATACTGTAATTTGACAGTACATGACTTTTATTACTAACAATGAAAACACTAGTGACATCTATAACGATTAGGTTATACAAGTATACAAACATACACCAAATTAAATAACTCCTTTCCCCAAGACTACAACAATTTTATTAAAGCAACAACCTCATGTAGTTACTGCAATTGCCATTCAATCAGGTACTATCATTTTCAATCCACAACATAAAATAAAATTCACATATTCAGTACATGTGGTTTTCCCCATGACTCTCAGCTGCTCTCTGTCTGCACACATAGGCAGAGAACAATATCTACTAGTCCTTTAAGAATCATGTTTAAATCTGTAACAGTAGACTAAAAAGAAGAGAAAAATGAATGTCTACTTTGTATACTGCTTGTTTTTAAAAGAAATTTTATGATAAAACAATGCAATGAGCAAAACAGCATGTTCAAAATGCTTTTGAAAGTTCTCTGATTGTGAAGAAGGTGAAACTAAAGTGATATTGATAAACCTAATCACACTGCTCACTTAACTCAAACTGTATAGACCTTCCTAGTCTTTCTGTAATGCTGAGACTTCTTAGCTGTCCAATTAAAGGCCTCCCAAATGGTAACATCTGACTCTAAATGTAATCATCTTCATTCAAGTCCTGAGACCTTGTAACCCACAGACCAGCACGGATGCCTCTTAGCATTCTCCTCCAAAACAGTGAAAACGGATTCTGAATGTGGCAAGGAGATTTTACAGCACTTGAAACCAGCCAGTCCATATTTGAGGATGCCTCCCCTATCTGTCATACTTCCCTAGAGTAGTGCCCAGAATCACACACAGTTTCATCCCTGTAATTTGATACCAGTCACATCAAATACTTCATGGGATTTTATTAGTGGTACAGCTCTAAAGCCTTTTAATCCTGTAGGAGAATTACTAACACCAAAGAGATGAACCGAACTACCAGCATTAGCCCAAGGTACTGAGGGAGGGATGCACAATGAGGTAACTCTCAGGGTAGTTTCAGCACCTCCCTATTTCCATGGAAGTCGCTGCAGAAAATTCCCAGCATTTTGAATATCCGTCATATAGTTCGTAAAAGTGAAAATCTCTGTGTGCCAGGCCCACTATTCCGTGTATAACATATCCCTCTTCTTAAACCAGCATATTTACTTGATAACATTAGGCATGCATGTTAATAACACCTTTCAGGGCCAAAGCAAATCAGATCAGTTCAACTGAAGCATGCAAGGGGGGAAAACACCTTGGAACCACAACCTGCTCCTCTTTTTCTCTTTTTTCCACACCCGTCACTACTCCCACATTTACAGCGAGACACAACTTTACGCATTTGGGAAGTAAGTGTTCTTTGTGGGAAACACACACACACACACACACACACACACACACACACCCCAATCCCTGAGACTGTTTTCCAACTGTACAGACCAGGAAGGCTGCACCACCTCTAATGACTTAATTCAGAACGTAGTGGCTCCAAGCAGCTGAGTAGCAATCGATGCAAACACATTACCCACCAGAATAAGAGGAAGGTCGGCAGGAAAAAAAAAAGGGGGGGGGGGAGAAAAGCAGCTTGCTTTTACCATTAATCACCAGTCACCCAAACATCGCATCGCAACCTCCCGTACACATTCACACCTTTCCAAACCTGGGTTTCAGGCGGCGCTTCCCAGAGCCTCGCGCTATCTTTTGTCAGGACGCAGAAGCCCCCGAAACCTATGAATCGAGCTGAAAACGCTTGCTCTGAACCCGCTAAATATAGACCAAGGGGCTGTGGGTCTGGCAAGCAGTAGAAGACCGAAGGAATGGCCATGGACGCAAATGACTAAGTATTTCCATTTTGTTCTAGCCAAACATCGTAATGACATTGAACATAAGGGCAAAAGACTGGAGGGAAGTCTTCCCCACCCCCACCCCGTCTTATCCTCTATATTAGGGACGTCATATATGCAACGGGTATGTTCTTGAGGGTGACGGGAAGCAGTATTGTTGGTGTTGCCCTATATACGCCTCCTCTGGGGGAGATGAGTGGCAGGGAGGGGGAGCACGCAGAGAAGCCACTTGCTAACCGCTCCAAGAAAGACACTAACCCTGGCCCCCACTCTAGGCAGAGCTGTCTTCCGAGAGGGGATCCAGAGCAATCGCGGTCCTCCCGGGTCTGGCAGGACCACGCAGCTGCCGCCGCCACTGCCAGCCGGCCGGGAGTCGGGGACCAACCCCCACTGGCGGCGAGGAGGACGACGGCGCGGAGAAGGATGCGCCTGGACCCAGAAGCCCCGCGCAGGCAACTCACCGAACGGCGCAGCGCCCGACTGCTTCCTCGCGAACATGCACCCTCCACCAGCGACAGTTTCTCAGTCCGGGGAAAGGCGTGCGTGCCGCCGGCCGGCTTCAGGGCAAGGTCCTGACCTTGCCCAACTGCAGCATCTTCCGCTTTTGTTGTCTGAGCGCTGCCGCGGGACAAGTGATGCTGGCGGGGAGCAAGGGCGAGCGCCGCGGGGGAGAGGCGGCTCCCCACGCGAGTGCGCAGCGCCCAGCCCGGCAGCCCCTCAGAACGCGGCGACCGCAGCGCCCCCTGCCCGGCTCCGCGGGCTCGGCGGGAACCACGGGCTCGACGCTCCTGCGGGCTCCTCTAGGCTCCGGGTACCGCTGCCGCCGAACGGGCTGGGAAAGCGGCCGCCACCGCCGCGCCCGCCGCTCCAGTCGGCTAGCCGCCGCCGCGGGCGCGAGCCTGGGGCCGCCGCGGCGCCTGGCGCCGAGGGCTCCCTCGCTGCGCCCAGCCCCCGGCCCGCGCCACCTGTGCCGCCGCCGCTGCCTTCGCCGAGGGCGAGGCTCCTCCCGCGGCGCAGCAGCCTCAACCTCCACCTATGCCTCGGCGGCCGACTTGGGCGCCCGGCAAGTGAGGAAGCGTCCGCCCCGCCGCCCAAACCTGCCCTGGGCGCCGAGCATGCCCAGTGCCGCCGCGAGAGCGCCGCGCTTCGCCGTGCGCGTTCCACTTCTCCTGGTTTTCATGGCAGCAGCAGCAGCGGGAGAGGGGAGGAGGACGTGGGTTGGGAGAGGGCCGAGCATCCTTGGGAATGCACACTCTGGCCCTGAGATGGGAGAATGCTCGGAAACCCGGCTAGAGATCTGGAAGGGACCCGGGGAAGGCCTGCAACCTCTGTTGGAACCGGTTCTCAAAGGGCCGGTTCCTTCGTTCACCGGCCAGATGCTGACAGTTTACTGTGTGGGGTAGCGGTCATCCTGCAAACAAAGGGGCGAGGGCGGTGGGGGTTCTAGAATAGCTTGTGTGTACCCTGGGGGCGGGGGAAGGGGCAGGCTGAGTGTGCATGCTTCTGGGTGGAGGTGAATGCTCTCGAATCCTAGGGTTCTAGAGCAAAGAAGGCAGGACATCAGTCTGCAATCTTCCCTACAGCTCCCTTCCAATGTTAGTCACCGTCAGTGCTTAAACGTGTTTTTGCAGGTGGAAGACTTTCTTCTCTAAACAAAATCCTTCTGGTTTCGAATCTGGAATGGATGTAAACTTTCTGCAGGAAAGACCCTCGTCTAGTCTGGAACTGGAATGCATTACTAAGATAGGGTTCTCCTCCTGCTCCTGCTCCTCCTCCTTGCTACTTCAGCACATCTGCCACTTTCCCTTCCTGCTCCTCTTTCCCCTCTCGGGGCTGAAATGGAAACCCCCAACTGTTCCTTTCCCATAGGCTTTCTGTACACTCCGCACGGGTTTCTTCATTTTCAGACCGGTTTTCTCTATCATCTCGTGTTTTCAGTTCATTGACTCCATCCGTCCGTACTTCTCTATGCCTCTCTTTCTGGTAGAATCACGGTAGTAAACAGTGAAAGGCTGTTAGAAAACAAGACCCCTGCAATGCGACAAGGAAGTTCTCTGGGCCTTCAACGTGTCCCTTCGGCCAAACAGAGCACAACTTTCCCAGGAGCCAATGCAGGTGGCTCTCCTAATTAGGCTGCCTCTCACTATCCCTCATTCTGTAGATCCACCCTCCTGACAGTCTGGGGTTGTGATCTCTCCACTCCGTGTCCCTCTCCAGAGCTGGTTTCTGAGACCCAGAGAAGCATGATGGAATACAGGAAACTGTATCAGGGGGATTTGGGGGCTGATGAGTCTCAGCAGCGAAGTGCTTCTCCTTCGTGTCAGAAAACATTATTCAACAAACTCATGTGATTATTTATTGTACTTTGGAGTAAGAAAAACATAGTCTGAAGCAAGAGCAAATGAGTAAAATTTTATACAGGTTAAATAGGTAAAAGCAAGGACTTCTGAAAGTGGTGCAAATGTTTATCTTTAATCCTTCTACCCTGGGGCTGGATGTGCATATGCAGGCTTGGTCTCACCTCCAAAAGTAGTTCTCCAGCCTAGCTCCAAGTTTGAAAGCCTGCTCCATATTGAAATAACTCTGATTTCTGTGAAGGAAGACACTGCAGAGCCATTTTTCAGCACATGTTGAATTACATTTGCTATTTTAGTTGTCAGAAAGGCAGTTCAATTACCATGGAGTACTTGGTACAAGAGGAATTAGCAGCACAGTATCCATTAGGCCCATTACATTTTAAAGCGTGCTGTCTGTTCCCACCTTAGCTTTGGTCAGATTTAAAAAAAAAAATCTGTACTCCTCTTTGTCATGTATGAGGGAGGGGGATTGCACACACCAGGTGCACTTGGATTACATTTGAACAGGTGCAGAGAGGCTATCTGCCGAAATGTCTTTATGTTTACATAGATTGTTTTCTAAAGTTATTTGGAGTTATTTTTGAGATGAGCAACGACACACCTTATTTTCTAATTGCAATAATTGGAAATGACCCATTGGCAGTCTCTACAGCCTTCTTTGGAGGGTGGGCAGGGTGGATATTTAAGGAAATCGGTGATGCTTGGACCACTTTGATTCAGTTTGCTCTGTGTCTGATTTCTTTGGGTCATGTGTGACTTCTATTCTTCTAAAATAATTTGTACCTTAAGATACTAAACGTACAGTTGGATAATATTAAAAAATTAAAGTGAAGAGATCGTGTATAGTGTTAGATTTTGGAACAACTCACTGCTGCCATCTTTTGCCTCCTGCTTCTGATGGCTCCTGTAAAGAGGGATGTTCTGAATTCCCGATTCACTAGAAGGCCAGGAAATTATTAGCTTATTATGCCCAATTTATAGAACTGATGCTAATTGAAAAATATTTATTGTTTCTTCTGTTTATGTATCATCACAATTGTGTGATATGGAAATCACATCTAAATACTAATTCCCATATCTCTTGATTTTTCAAATCACTTTTCAAAATTTGAAGTTAATATATTTTTATATGGTAGTTTTACTGAATTTTAGGAATAAAACCCAATAATTAAAATATTTTCACAAATTTATGTATCATGTTTTATAGTTTAAAATAAGCCAATTATAGGAGAGTGAACTCCTGTTCAACTCAAAGCAATTTAAATATAGTACCTCATCTCACTGTTAAGGTTGAAATAGAAGGTAACATTTCTGTAATGTTTGATGTGAATTGCCCATTGATAAACACGAATTTCTCATGTTGGCAAATTAAACTACATTAGTGATCATAAGGAGAGTAATCAGGCCCTAAGAATATACAATTTAAATTTTAAATCAAAATCTCTGCAATAGGAACCCAGTAGTGTCATGATAACTATATAGGTATAAACATGTACAGTGAGGGGCTAATAACTCAGGTTACTTGTCATAAAAGCAATGCATTTGTTACTAGAGAATGTTACTCTGTTTTTAAAGTGTTTAAATAAGAGTAACATTCTCAAATGTTACTCTGTTTACATTTTAACAGGTTGTTAAAGGTTATATTAGTTTCCAGGTAGTTAACTAATTTGAATTAACCATGTTAGTTAAAATCTATGTGTGAGTCATTTTACTATTTGATTAAAAACTTCACACTTTCACACAAACTAGCTTTCAGTACAGCTGCTACTCAAATGATGGTATCATTCATTCATTCATTCACTGGCAAGTGTTTATTGAGCTTCTACTGTGATTCAGACACCAGACAAAATTTGGAGAACCAAGAGAAAACAATAGGCAAGACAAAACCCCTATCCTTGTGTAGTTCAGTTATAAGGTGGGGTTCTTGGGTGATGGAAGAAAAGGAAGACCTCTGAGGAGGTAATCACACTCAGATACCCTGGTTTCTCTCTAACTGTCTGTGTCCTATAGGACATTGATAATTCTTTTATTCAATTCCTTTTCTTCTATGTTTTCTCAACATTTTTATCTTCTCCAAGGGATTTTGTTTTTTTATGCCAGGACAGAGGCAGCATGGTGAGAAAATAGGACCTAAAGCGCTGAAGCAAAGGAAGGAAGAAGGATGTAGAGAGAGTGTGTTTGCTAGTAGTGGCTGGGGTTCTTGGAGATGAAATGGAGCCAGGAGCAGACTCAATGGAGGAATCAGATAGCAGTGGCATATCTAAGTGAAGGACCCTATCAAAATCTGTATTAAAATGCCTAAATTCAGTGTAGGCTGGCCAGGCATAGAGAAGGTTCAGCATTATTGATCAGAATTGGATAGTGGGTCAGAAGTCTAGGTCAACAGGCATTGATGAATTACATGCACATGTAAAGAAGGCATCAAATAATGGAGTGTGAAACGGCACAGAATCTTGATAACAGGCATTGGCAGAAGGAGAAATAAACTATGCTATGATTTATCAGCCATGCTTATAGATTTAGTAGGTTTCTAGAGGATGAAGGAATTGGCTCCCCAAATTGATTGGCTTGATATCTACAGAAAAGAATAGGAAGGAGAAACTGCATAAAATGAAATTCAAAGAGTGTGGAACAGGGAACTTTTGTTGAGGCTCATTTAGATGTAGAGGTTCAACACCACTAAGACAAAAATTACAGAACAAAATTACCATTGGTTGGTTCAGAACTGACCCAGCCTTGTTCATAATATTAAAAGCAACATTGGCAATAGTATACAACTCACCCAACAAACACTTCCGTATCAGTCTGTTTTACAGCCACGCCTGTTGGGGTGGTGATCTGTACAGGGACAAGTGCATACATATGGGTTAGCTCTGCTAGCCTATTTGTGACCAGACATTTACATAAAAGAAAACCTAGTATTTTTGGTGTCTCTCCATTTATTTCTTCTCTATATGTATATTGACGTATTGTGTAGGTCCTTAAAAAATCAGTTAATATTTATGAATTTCTTTTCAGGATGGCAGTAAGCATTACACAGTATTTGTTATGAAAATGAGGCATTGGGTTTCGATAGGTTTGAGAATGAAATACCTAAATGATTCATTTAAGAAAATTAGTATCATCTAGGATGATCATGTGTACTCTAGCTCCAGGAACAGAAGGTGGGTTCATTAACAAGTGTTGATCTCACCACTGATCAGGTAGTCTGTACAAAATAATAATTGATTAATCGCATGTGCTGGCCTCAAAATTGAGTAATCTATAGGGTTGATTTTTTCTCGGTCTTACAGCCTCTCATTAAGAATCCTAAATATTTGTTCATATCACCATCTTATCGTGTTATTTGCTTTAGAATTTTGATTTGGCCTTTTAGATTCATTTATCCTCCACTTTCTCAATTCACTCTTCTGATTAAGCCAGAACACTGATTGATCCCAAGTCTCTGCTGGTCACCTTCCCAAGGTCTATCCTCCCTATGTGCCTTTGTAGAGGACCCAATTTTGTCCAGAAAGGCCTATGACAAACCATTAGACAACACTTCCCAGCCTGTCTTGCTTCTATGCATAATCAGCCAGTGACCCAAACATGAGTGTCTCATGAATGTTCACAGAGCTGTTTGTGTGAAAGGGGAGCCTCCGCCATTGCTGGTCCCTTCCTTCCTCCGACAGTCTGCAATGCAGTCTGAAGGCTGGACTTGGACCTGCCACATTATAATTGTGAATTGTCTATGCAAATAAGGGCCATAGACCAAAAGTGGCTGAGCCTAAAATAGGAGGAGCCCAAGATTCTGAAATTTTTGTGGAGCCACTATGCCAGTTTGGGACTTTTGCTCCCTGAGCTTTTGATATTGGACAAAAATTAACCTTTATTTGGTGAAGTCATGGTACTTGTTTACTGTTATATGCAGCCAAATATAATCTCTGATATAAACACACTGTAATCTCTTCTGCTTATTTTAGCTGTATCACTTTCTTTTGTGATATGTTTTATATGTAAATTTTTGAGATTTTTCAATTAAATAAATACAATCTGAAATTGCATACATTAGAAATTAACAAAGTGAATGGCAGGAGATTATTGTTACTGACCAGTAAATCCAGTAAATTAAATCATGTTTCAGCCACTAGTCTCCTTAATGTTTTCCAGAAAACAGTGAACATTCTGAAATCAACTCACTCATTAACCTTCCACTTTATTATCTATACAATAAGCAAAATCTTGCATCTTAGATTGTTGCGTGAATTGAGTGAATGGATCACACTATGGACAACAAATGGCACTATGCCTGGTACATAGCAAACAATGAAAATATTATAGCTAATATTAGTCATGGCATTAACATAGCCTTTTAGTTCTGCTGGTTTAGCCATGATACTAACACACTTGTTATCTGATTGCACGTATCTTAGTCATCAAAACACAGAGGCGATGCCACCTTGTCAAGGAATACTTTTCATGTTCATTATTTACTAATAAGCACTAACTGAATTTCTTACATTTTCAGATAATTATATCTTGCAGACTAATGAAAGTTTACATTAATCTTCATTTTGTAAATGGGTTGTGTTTATTGCTTTCACTTAAATTTTAGGAATTTAAAAATGCATAACATCCATACCAAAGCCAGCTGGCTTCCCTATTTATTATACTTCAGGATGATATATATCTTTATGAGCTTTAATTGGCTGTTCCATGTAATGTGTCACTTTATTTTATCTGTTGGTAATAACGTTATCAAATAGTTTCCAAATCCTTTCAGATTTTTGTCTGTGTGTGTACATGGAATATGTACACAGCTAGTTAGCCTCTATATTGCTTACAGAATTATCAGGGATAAGAATTTTTAAAAGAAATTTCCAAATGATAAAACGTTAAGTTTGTGTAAGTATTTTATTGAACATCTACTTTTGTTTATAAAAGTAAGAAATTCTCAATCATAAATAAATTTGAAAATTCAGAAAACTGTGGGGAAAATTATAATCTTGTGACCCAGAACGGAAACAATTTGGATTAATTGTAGCCCACAAATGCGCATCCTCTCATTAAGTTAAAATTCTATTTCTGTAATTTCCCATTTAGTTTTTTTATAATTAGACTTTTCTATCCTAAGGTTAGATTGCTCTCTGTGTAGCCAATTTTCTATTTATACATTTGGCTATGATGACATGATTTCTCCCATGACAATAAAGTTTCAATTAAGATTGTTTTCTCAAATTGTTGGAAACAATAAATGCCCCGATTGAAAAGTTCTATTTCTTAATAAAATGGAATAACCTGTGGCAGCCCAATATTTCTAAATGAATTAGAATTCCTGAATAAAAATCAAAGATATTTCTCTAAAGTATCAGCATCTTCAGAAGCACAGATGAGCCAAATGAGCCAAGGTTCCACGAGAGAAGGATGTGGAGTTTGAGCTGATGCTCTGTATCTGCTTTTTCCCTGGGAACCGTTGCCAATGCCAGATGCAATGAGGGAGTCTGAGTCTGAAACTTTCGTGAGCAGAGGGCGACTGTTGGAGACAGGTGGCAGGAGAGATTTTGCTGGTTTCATATGGCTTCAAATTAAAACCCGATCAAGATCCCAGTAAGAACAGAGAAACAGACTGAGGCTGCAAAATAAGTGGGTTTTTTTCCTTTAAAAATTTGCTAATTTCTGAAGCTGTACAAGACTAAAAATTAAGCAAAAAGCGGAATGTAATTTTAACAGTCTTTCTGTGAAAAAGAGAAAAGCTTTTACATTCAAGAGCTTTCTGAGGCAGTGACCTTGGGAAACACACCTGGTTCTCAGTTGAAAGCCCTGGGAAGTTGCTCTCTGAGAGCTGGAGAAAACAGAGGTGGATGTACCTTTATCAGTACATGTCCCCAGCTCAACTCAGTGAGGTCCCTGATTGGACTGGAGGTGAACAAGGGCAGCTATCTGTCTGACAGAGGACGGAGTGGACTCTTTCAGGCAAACTTCTCCAATCATTTAATATAGAGTTCCCAGCATCCAGTAACATTTATTACACAAGAAAAGGAGCAAATGACCCATAACCAATCAACAAATATATAATAGAATTACAACCATATATGATACAAATATTAGAATCAGCAGACAAGATATTTAAAATAACAATGATTAATATTCTCAAAAGAAACTAGGAATGTAGGAAATGATAGAGGAAAAGAAAACATGAAGAAATTCACCATAGAACTGGAATTTATGAGAAAAAATCCACTGGGAATTTGAGAACTTGGAACTCTAATAGCTAAAATGAATTTCAATATAAATTTTATTTAACCCATTATATAAAAATTATTATTAAGTGAATATGTAACATTTGACAAAATCAACCGTATGTTGGATTATTACAAGTTTAAAATGAATAGAATCATTCAGAGTATATTCTTAGACAATAGTAAAATTAAGTCAGAAATTACTTACCAAGGAGTCGGAAAATTAAAAAAAAATTCTTGTTATGAATTCGACCTGTACTACTTCAGTATAAATCTACTTAAGAAAGCTAAATTATTTTCTCATAAAAGATAAACAATGTATATGTATCAAAACCTGTTAGATGCAATTAAAACAGTATCTATAAAATCTATTATGTCAAGATGTATATAACTAAATATATTAACTGCAACAGGTTGCAGGCATTGAACAGCCACCAATGTGAGGCTGCTATCCTTGAGAGAGAGGAGGCACGCAAAGGATGCCTTACTCTTATACGGCCTTTCTTCCCAGGAAGAACTTCTGGGATGTGCTGCATCTATGTAGAATGCAAGCAAGAGAAGTGGTTTCACTGGGCAGAGAAGACAGAGATTAGAATGTGGGGATACTAAGGTGGCTGTGATTTAGGAGAAAGAGAATTGGAGAAGAAGAAGTCATGGAGAGGAAAATGCAGAAGGTTCCACAGAGATGCCCCTTGACCAAACCCTGGATTCATGAGATCGGATTAAGTCTCCAAGGAGCTAGGTGGAGGGCCACTGCTGGGAAGCCATGAGCTGAGCAAAGATTCTGTGACTCCTTCAGTGCTGTGGAGACTTGTTGCCAGGCCCAACCAGAAAGGAGAACCTTTATAAAGAAGTCAAAAGTAGAGCTGATATATCAGAAAGAACATTTGATAAGAGTGTGTGGGCTCAGTTAATTAATATGTGAAACCTCAACTGCCAGTGTGATTATATTGAAAGATAAGGCCTTTAAAGAAGCAATTAAGGTTAAATGGTCATGGAGGTCAGAGAGGTTGAGTTCTAGTGAAACAGGAAAGGTGTCCTTATAAGAAGCACAAGAAAAGGAAGAGACACCATGAATGTGCACACGCAGCAAAAACGCCAGGTAAGGACACAGCAAGTAGGTGGGAGTCCGCAAGCCAAGGACAGAGACCTCAGAGAAACGTATCCTGCTCACACTCTGTTCTTGGACATTCAGCTTCCAGGTCTGTGTGAGAATGAATTTCTTATGTTTAAACCAACTGGTACGTATGATTTTGTATGGCAGTCCTCGCAAACCGATACAAAAAGTAGAGATAGCTACACTTGAGGTTTGAGGGCTGCAACATAGAAGGGTGAGGGGGAAACAACTGTACTAGGCTTCTTTGAAGAAAGCCTAAAATCAGGGCCTGGAAGATCAATGCATTCCATCGATACTTTACTGTTTCCTATCATAAAGCTCAGTATTTTTGAGGAAAAATAATGGAGCCCAGTGTCTCTTCAAGATATTATTTACAATTTTCAGAATACATTAAAGAAACACATTGGTATGGAAAGAAAAAGCAAAAATAAACACATAGGAAAAGAAGAAAAAAGACTCAGTAATTTTGTTGAGAACTAAAGATCAAAGAAGTCTCAAAAGCAGATAGAGTAAAACACATTCCACAGAGGAAAAGAGCAATTGGGGAAAATCACAGATTTCTCAGAAAAGTTTATGAAAGCATAAAACCAATGGGACAAAATCTTTAAAATATAGAAAGAAACAAATATTAATCAAGAATTTGAAATCCATAAAAAATATCCTTGAGTCGTGATGACAAAATAAAGACATCCTCAAATTAAGAAAACAAGTAAAATTCATTGCTAGCGATCTTGCTGCAATAGAAAAGCTAGAAGTTCTTCAGGTGTTTGAAAATGATACCAGAGGAAAACTTGGAAGTAAGGAAGAGCAACAGAAATAGTGAATATCTAGATAAATATAAAATATTGCATTATTCTCTGAAGTATGGTTACACTATTTATGACTGTTAAAAATAAAAATTTTTAACATTTCCTGGTGTGGTTTCTCACACACGTAGATACAACACATTTAGCAACTGTAACATATGAGTTGGCGGTAAGGTAAAGAGACTTACATAGTTGCAAGTCTGCCATAACTTTATTGAAGTGGTGCATTATTTCCTCAAGCAACATATAATAAAAGTAATATGATGAGATATTTTTAGAAAAATAGTAGACAAATTAAATTGGAATATTAAAAATATTCAGGTACTGTAATGCAAAGCAAGGCAGGCAAGGCAAAACAAAGGGACTAAAAAGAAGGGACAAGCAGAAACATTGAATGAATTGGTAGATCTAAATCCCCTTA
Organism: Anoura caudifer; assembly: GCA_004027475.1. Lineage (NCBI taxonomy): Eukaryota > Metazoa > Chordata > Mammalia > Chiroptera > Phyllostomidae > Anoura > Anoura caudifer. Next base: position 83,630 of record PVKU01003432.1, on the reverse strand, counting down.
TTAATATAAATGTTAAATGTTAATAGTTGAAACATTTAAAAGGCAGATATTGTATAAATAACATAAAAGATCACACTGTATGATGCCTACTGGAGGCTAAACACAAAGACTCACAAATCCTGAAAGTAAAGAATGGAAAAGATCTACCATGCAAAGATAAGCAAAAGAATGCTAGAGTGTCTATGTTAATGTCAGAGAAAATAAACTTCCCAACAAAGAGAATTTACTGAGATAAGGAGGAACATTTCCTGATGATAGAAAAATTAGGATTGTATGAGTTAGGTATGTGGTTTTCTTTAATAAGGTTGTTAAAGGAAGAAATTTTGAAAGGGGAGTAAGGAAGGAATCTCTGCTATCACACATATGTACGTCATTGGGGATATCAATTTTAGGGGAAAAACACATGAAAAATTGATCATTTGTTAAGTGCCTTTCTTAAACTGAATTGTGTGTGCCCTAGGAAGGTTGGTATGTACCGGAGGGGTTAGTGCCCCAGATGGTGACTACTTGTTACCAGGGAGCTTCCATGATGCTTTTAAGGTCCTCATTCCAAAGCTGAGTGGAGGATAAATAGAGTTTGTTATTTTATTCTTTTCAACTTATAAATAAGCTATACGTTGATTCAATATTAAAATTACTGATAGTGCATGTGGTTACAGAATATTTATAATACCTAAATATAAATATGTAAAAACACATAAAATATGAAAAATTTAATCATAGAAATATGTTTACTGATAATAAATATAACAATTTAATCGGCTTTGGAATGCCAATATTTCCCTATCAAATTTGCTGTCTGTTTTACTTATGATATTCAGTCAGTTGGAATGAAGAAATGCTAATGAAATACACATCATCATAACAGTTTTAGTGGTTATTTTGCATTATATGTCAAGATTTAGAAAAACATTTGAACTTTCCTCTACTTTATGTAAAACGTTTATGAAGGACTCATTTTCTGTTTATTAAGCAGAGCATGGAAAATACAGCTAAACCTTCCTGTGATAACTCAGAGAAATAATATAAATGTTAATGCACTTCGATATCATGATAGTCTCAGGTGTCATTACAGTGCCTCTTGCTCCATATTAAGTGACCCTGGTCTCTGAACACTTAGTCATTACCCAGCGAGAGTTTATCTTATCTGTATGGGTTACTCAAGTGTCTCGCTTTCAAGCTACACACACATGCATGCACACTATCCAGATTCCTGTTTCCTTTTGTAACACAGCGCCTGTGCAGGTAGAGTTTAGGAGACTTCCTTAGGCTCATCCATCTTTATTTCACAGAAAATATATAAAAAAAAAAAACATTTTGCAAAACCTTTCAGACAAGAAAATGAATGAAAAATACTGAGCAGGATAATTCTGCGAAATGGAGTTCCAGGGTTATTTAAGGGACGGACGTAAGCACGAGGAGGCCTCTCACTGGTTTGTAAGTGGCCTTGTCACGTGTCATAGTGTCAGCTGATAACCACAACAAGGGTGCAGGAAGCTTAACATCAGGTGGGACCTGCAGGAAGAGAAAGTCAAAGAACTAAAAGACAATTTAAAGCCTCAAAACGTATTTCAGGAGATTAGCTCAGTGGTCTGCCATTAACACAATAGAATGCAATGGAGAGAAACATCATGTTCTTCCTTACGTGAACAGAAGGGCGTGAGCAGGTTCAGCTAGGGAGCTGGAGATTCTGGTCAGTGATCCACTCACTGGCTGCTCCCAGGTGTTGGGAAGGTTAGTGTTCATGGAACCGACTGCTTGCCACTTCATTGGGTCTATTCAGGGAAATTTCCTTCCAATGCCTTCGTGGGAAGATTGGATGTCCTGACTATTGCAGGTTGCTGCTAATCCTACTCAGAGGCATGCATTGGCGACCCAGGCTAATCTAATCCCCTGCCTGCCTGGACAGCGTCTTCATCCTTCTATCATTAGATGTGAAAATGAAGCACCACTTACAGTCTGCTGTATCTGTCAGACCTCCGACACCACCTGGAGCCTGGTTCAGAGTCACTTGAGTTGTGACTCTTGACACTGCCACCATCAGTGGCCACCTAAAATTCAAGCCCTCCTGTCTCTTTCCTTCCCATGAATTGTCACCCTCTCACATCTCAGTGTCCTTCTCTGGGATTTTTGACTTCACACAGTTGAACTGTCCTAAGTTATTTTTCATTAGTTTTAATCTTACTATTAAAATTCATGAATTTGTACTTCCAGTTTTTAAAATATCTATTTTCAGGTTGACATGTCTCCTTAAATCCAAGTTTCATAGTTCTCTCTCTTTCCATATGATTTATCCGTGTTCTCCACTGAGCATAAATTAATCTCATTTGTCTACATTGCCTAAATATCAATATACTAAAGTCTTACAAAAATTTAATTTCAACTTCAATAAAAAAATTTATAGTAGTTGTTGCTCTAAATCAGGAATATGTGACCAAATTGTGCTTAACTCAATCGGCTTTATTTAAAGCTGAATCTGTTCTAGTTCTCAGCCAAAAATAACAATAGCCAATTCAAATGCCTTCTACTTAGAAACATGTTACATGTATTTCCAGATAAAATGTCATAAGTTTGATTTCTCCAATTTATTAAAATGAGTTTTAGACTGGACTTTAAATTTTGAGTGAATTTGCTTAGTACACTAAACGCTAGTACCCTCATTTTTCTTTTTACTGTATTTACCTCTGCATTTCTAAATAAGTTTATCTACTGTTAATTCTTAGCTTATCCAAATTAGCTCCTTACCTATAATGATAATTTGGGGTTTAGTCCATTTAGCCAGTCACCCTTTAATCTCACTCTCTTGGCCTCCTGATTCACTCATTCCTTCCTTCCCTTATATGCTCATCAGATGTTGACTAAAAGTCAATTCAGTGGCAGGCCATGTTAAAGGTATAAGGAAAAGCGGTTCTACTTTCCCCATAGAACTGACATTTTTGAGGGAAACAAAGACAGTAAGCACCAAATCTCATTTTTCTATATTATGCCATCAGTTTATTAATGACAAAGTCTCTGAGAAAAAACATAGTGCTAGAGTTAGTTTTAAAGAGCGTCACTTTTGAAAGAGTGTTCAGGTGACACATCTTTAAGTAGGTGACATTTGAATGCAGATGTGCATACACTGAGAAAAGAAGCTTTATGGGTATCTAGGAGCTGTGTGTCTTCCTAGGGGTAGAATGCACCATGACGATAAAAGACTTAAGGACAAGACTTCTTAGCAAATATAGAAAATGGCAAAGAAGCCACTGTGGCAGCCAGGGGTAAGCTCATGAAGAGCATTTAGGTCATGGAAGGCCTTTGCATTTGTATTTGTTTCTTTTTTCTTTTTTCAAACATCAATGTGTGGTTGCCTCTCACGTGCCCCCTACTGGAGACCTGGCCCACAACCCAGGCATGTGCCCTGACTGGGAATTGAACCAGCGACACTTTGTTTCATAGGCTGGCACTCAATCCACTGAGCCACATCAGCCAGGGCCAGCCTTTGCATTTTAAGTGTGACAGGAAGCCACTGGAGAGTCTGGACCAGGGGAAGACATGATCTGATTTAAAAGCTCAATGCAGAGTTCTGGTTGCTGTGTGGAGAATTGGTATCGGGGAGGCACAAATGGCAGCAGGATGCTCTTGTTTCAGGCCAAGCCAGAGATGACAGCGATATGGATGAGAGCGATACAGATGGAGGAAGGGGTTGTAGAAGGATCGGATTCAGAAACCCCTGGTGAAAATGAATTGTGCTCGATGGAGTCTTCAAAGTGTGCTGCTAATGGAAGCATCTCAGCTGCAACAGACTACATATCTCTGTCTCCCCCAAATTCCTATGTTGAACTTTAAACTTCCACAATGTTATATGTCAAGTACAGATGTTTCCCCTTATCTGCAGTTTTAGTTTCTGTGGGCTTAGTTACCCACAGTCAATTGCAGTGAAAAATATTAAAATTTCCTGCAGTTAGAGGAGGCAGGAAAAAAATCTTACTGAAACGCTAATCCCAAAGGGATGGTTTCAGGGAATGGGGCCTTTGGAAGGTCACCAAATCATACGGGTGGAGTCCTCCTGAGTGGAATTAGAGCTTTATAAGAAGAGGCCCGATGGCTTGCTCTCTCTTTCTGCATTGCGAGGACGCAGTATGAAGACCGCCATCTATAAACCAGGAAGAAGGTACTTGCCAGGAGCACAACCATGCTGGCACCCTGATCTTGGACTTCCAGCCTCCAGAACTGTGAGAAATGAATGTTTGTTTTTTAAGCCACCTGGTCTATAGTAGTTTGTGGTAGTAACCCAAATTGACTGAGACAGTAGCTATGTTACCTCCACTGCTTGCATTGTAGCACTAAGTTAGAGCCCCTGATTTTTCCTTCTGTCAGGAAACAACATAACCTAAACCGACTAAACGTGGGCGAAGTGGAAGTGGTAAAAAACATGCTGGGATTGTCCTTGGGCTCAGTAAAGCAATGCTGCTTCAAAACCTGGCCGTGTTTCCAATCATGTCAGTGGCTGGTGGTCACATAGGAAGGCATTTCGGCTGGGCAAGAACTCTGCATGCTGCGATTAAGCATAATAGGAGCTTTCTGAGCAAAAGTCACTGGCAACGTGGGTTGAAGCCCACTTGAATAGAAAACATTCCTGGGAAGGGAGAGATTCTGACCTCTCCCAGAACTCTTTGCTTACATTCCAGATTAGAGACCTGCTCTTCTCCCTAGAGGCAATTTGTCTACAGCCCAGAGCCAAAGCCCCCCTCTCTCTGTCTTAATATAATCTCTGGAGAGGAGATGTGATAGAATGGCCACCCTATGAATGTTCTGAGTTTCAGAACTTTGAAGTTATGCTCCTGCACATGCAGGAGGTATCAGCCAATATTGCATTGCCCCAGGGAGGGTCAGGGCATGGGGCTCCTGCAGTGATTGCTCTGCTTTACCACCCAGACCTTGTGTTTCTTGTCATGGTAAATGCATATAGATATAAAAACATGACACATTCATATGGTGATTCATCTGTATTAAAATGCCCCTTAAGTATCAACCTTTGAAATTTGAAGCCAAATTCAATTTACCAAATTGGATGGGAGTGCTGAAGGGTCATTGAGAACTGTCCTTAACACAAAATAGTTACCACGTATTATTGGTCGTACCTTGGGCACGGTAAGATCTGTAATCATTGTTGGTTCCTTTCCAGAGATCATGAGAAAAACATACTGGGAAATATGCAGTAGACCAGAACCTGGAGTCTGCAGAATGTGTAGGAATCAGTCAAAATGAAGAGACAACCCATGACAAGTTCATAAACTATACAGGATATCTGGGGGATGTATACTTGGTGTATGTTATGGACTGAATTGTGATTCCCTCATTCATATGTTGAAGTTCAAACCCCCAAGGAGTGCATAGGGTCTTTAGAGAGGTCACTAAAATTAAAATGAGGTCATTAGGCTGAGTCCCATTCCCATAGGACTAGTGTCCTTACAAGAAGAGGAGATTAGGCACAGACACACAGGGGAAAGACCACCAGAAGACAGAGGGAGAAGATGGCTATCTCCAGCCAGGAAGAGAGGTCTCAGGAACATACAGCACTGCTGACCTCTTGATCTCAAATTTCCAGCCTCCAGAACTGAGAGAGAATATGTTTCTTCTGTTGTTTAGGCCCCCAGCCCATGGTACTTTGTTATGACAGCCCCTGTACACAAAGACAGTGCATATGAAAATATGTTCTACACAAATCTAATTGTTTTCTCTCATGGTGATCACTCAACCCTAAAGAAAGAGATAAGGCTTCTGAACTTCACACACAGGAAGCAGTTGGGGACTCCTGAAAGAAGACAGGACATCTCTGCATGATGGAGGATGAGTATAATTTTCCATATAAGGTTATTGGTTATTCTTAAATATTCAAAAGTTCTAGCTTGTCATTCACCTGGTTGGAACGTTGTGATAAACCCATGAGATTAGAACAGGTCCTGCGAGAAGTGGGACAGTGCTGCCCACTGGGGTGTGGACACCTGCATCAGCCCTGTCGAGCTGAATCTTCACTAGGATTTTTCCTTCCCCAACTGCAGTGAAATGTTGAATTTGCAGAGCTGCAGGGGGAACTCTATTAAAGGTATCTGACATAGGAGACAAGGTAGGAATTGTTAGGAAAGTCAAGTAATTGGCACACATATCTGTATAAATTAGGGTGTGATCCTTTCACTTCTGTACAAGAGAAAAATGGAGTCATAAATCTTACAGATGGTTACCTGATATACAGAAAGTTAGAGTAATGATGATATGCCAATAAAAACCTATAAGTGACAATGAAGCGTTAGCAACCAGGTAGCATGGTGAGAAGAGGAAAGAGTGAACAGAGGGAGGGTTAGACTCAGGAGAGGGAAGGTCACCCAGCACCGCAGGTCACACAGTGACAGCACCGGCAGCGGCCTAGCGAGATTCTCTCAGCACTTCTCAGAGCTTGTGGATTTTTCCTTTGACTCTCTAGATAGACAATTAGATTATGAACAATAATTGGTGTTTGGTGTCATCCTTTTTGAAATCTTATATAATTTTTTTATCTCATTGCACTGAACATTAATACTTTGAAAATCTTCCCATGATCCATGATGTTCTGCATAAGATTTTCCTATCAGATTTTGCATTATGGGGTCACAATTTTCTGTGCCCTTTTTCCATCATTTCTCTTTGTATAGAATTTATCTCTCCACCTTAGTGTCTCTTCCATCCAATGGGGTTGCCTAAGCCAACCCCTATGCTTCTTTCAGACCCGGGCCAAAGCCCTATTTTTTTCCCCCTTCAGCAAAGTGTTTCTTGGTGTCTTCAGTAAAATCCTGCATTTTAACAAATTAAAAATTCCAACTAATTATATGTGTTATATGTATACTTTAGATTTTTAAATTATGCTCCATGCATTTTTATTTGTGTTCCTGGAATTTCAAAAGGTATCTTTACTTGTTGAGGGAAGGAAAGGAACATAAGGAGTGTGCGTACAGCACTGCACGCTGGGGGTGAGGGGTTCGGTACTCGGGACAATCAGGGACTTAGGTGGTCTAACCCTAACCCTAACCCTAACCCTAACCCTAACCCTAACCCTTTCAACTTCATGGTGAGAGGGACTTTGAAACATGACCTGTTGTTATTGTTTTCATTTCTCTTTTGGACTTGAAAAATTAAACTCTGGGTTTTTCAGAGTTGAAAAACACAACAAAACAAAACAGAAAAAAACCTTAGACATACTCTAATAACCTCTAGTAACCTCTAATTCTATTCACACTTTTTTCCCCTACAGAATTCTTTTGAAGCAACATCGTTCTTCAAATCTTATTCATATCTGCACCTCTTAATCATTATAATACTATGAATGATCAATAATTCTGCTATAGAGCACTTTGGCAGCTCCTCAGACTAACCTGTAGGTATGTGGGTTCCTGTGCTTTGCACTGGAAGGGCCTGGTTTTAAGGTTACGTTGATGACTCCGAGCCCATCACTAATATGACTGGTGCCAGAGGATGTCCACATTATTTTGAAGATATTGGGGTCACATAACTTGTTGACAAAGCTTTCATTTGTGAGCAAAGAGAATGGATTTATGGCACTGAAACACATAGCTGTGCTAAAGTAAGAAGATAAACTAGTAACACTTGTAGAACTGTATCTTGACCCCATTTATGGATGCAGTTTCTAACACCAATTTTCTGTAATTCGGAGAATTGCTTTTGCAGGCTTTGCCGATGTGAAATATGAGTCTCCTGCCTTGAAATATTATGTGTAGCTAGAGTAAAGACTATATGGTTGGCAAAGATTATTTTGAAGCACAAAGTGGTGTTTCTCTTATATAATCTTATGTAACAGAAGTTAAACTTTCCTTTGAGCTACAAATTCTTCCAAAGATTTTTTTCAAAACTCATATACCTGTAAACCCCAAATTAATTTTACTGAATGTAAATTTTGTCAATACAAAAAACAGAGTTAAATATTGTTAGGTCGGGAGTGGTGAGATAAGATGGCCACCAGGGGATGAAGCCCGAGAAAAACTGGCTGACGTCAGATGAATATGACCGGAATGGTGGGGGAAAAACCATGGCAACTCGCACCTAAAGAGGACTGACCAATGATACGTCGACCGCATGTATAAAATTCTTTCCCATCTTAGGCTCGGGCGCGACTACCTCGGCCCCTCACCTGTGGACCGGAGAACCTCGCCTGGGTGAACCCCCAATAAAGCTCTGTATTGCCCCATTTTGTGGCTGATTGGCCTTATTTCCTCGGCGGAATGCTAATAACCTTACAAATATATCTGAGAAAATATCAATGTATTAATAAAATCATAGTTCCTATATTTATGGATTTACTAATATTTTTACATCTTTCCCAATTCCCATAGTGTAACATATTCACGAACCTCTTAATGATCGAACTCAGCGACCCCTGCCAGGATAGTGACTCCTCATAGTGGATTGAGTAGTGTTCCCAAATCCAATATTCATGCCCACCTAGATCCCTGGAATGCGACCTTATTTGGAAACAGAATCTTTGAAGATGGAAACAAAAGGTAAGAGGAGATTATACTGACCCTAAATTCAGTGATTGACACCCTTTGAAAGAAGAAGAAAGGATACATAGACAAGAACAAAGAAAAAGGCCACGAGGTGAGGGAGGCAGAGACTGGAGTGATGCAGCTGCAGGCCAAAGGCTGCGTGGAGCCATGGGAAGCAAGGAGAGGCCAGGAGAGGTTCTTCCTTAGAGCCTCAGGGGGCGCAAAGCTCTGGTGATGGACAGAAGTCTGGTTTCAGGCTTCTAGACTTCAGAACCTCGAGAGGACAAACTTCTGCTGTTTTTTACCCCCTTCCCCTATGTGGTACCATATTTTTAGGACTATAAGATGCACTTAGGTTTTAGAGGAGGGAAATAGGAAAAAAAATTGAAGCAAAAATGTGGTAAAATATTTAATAACCTGTGACCCTGCTCCACCGCTGCCCCCTCCCCCACAGTGAGCCAGGCAAGCTACATTTGGACTGTAAGACACACCCCTGTTTTCCTCCCAAATTTTGGGAGGGGAAAGTGTGTCTTATATTCTGAAAAATACAGTAATTTGTTATGGCAAACCTAGGAAACAAATATACTTCTCTTCTCACCCAAAGAGTCTGGGCACAGGGATGACTGGCTGTGTCCCCAGGTACAAGTGTTCTTCTTTTGGGGACGGAAGCTTCTAACCCTTCAGAGCCCAGCATCACAGGGGCAGAGAGCACACTTTGTAAAGTGGGACTGTTCTGTTTTTACCTGTTGGTTCCTGACCCACGTGTTCTTCTCAGGGACACAGAAATATGTAAAGGCCTCCGACTCCAAGTGTAGACTCCTGTGTCTTGGGAACGTGTCACCTCTGAGCTGGAACTCCAGCTGTGCTTCTACCAAGACATTCCGTCATTCTCTCTGACCTGCCACCCCCGAATGGTGAGAAATGTGATAAGAGTAGTTGATTCCACAACAATGAGCCTGTTCCTGTACCTCCTTTTCTATAAGGTGGGTCCCCCGGTGGGAAACTATGTGATGTGTGATCACAGGCTGCTACCACAGTAGTGGCTAAAGACGGTCAGTGAGAATGGCAAAAAATGCAAGCTAGGAAGCATTTATATTAAATTTAATTACATTAATAACTATAATGGACTTATTACTTTGTATCAATCTAATTTAAATTAAGTGCTACCATTTTCAGAAAATATATGTTTTCATCTGGCATTTGACAACAAATCTAAGACATGTATTACGACTTTAGCAGTCTCATTTTATTGAGCTCATGGTTGTTTTGCCCACTATTAGAGCTGTCAGGACATTAATTATATTAATCATCATCTCAGAGTTTGATCTGATCACAGTGTGGGGGGTATACCCTAGTCTACACTTGCAAAATGAATTTGGATTTAATTCCAGGCAGTCAGCATAAGTAGGAGTGGTGTTTAGGGGTGGGGAATTGTCCATTTTAAAAGTTCCATCAGCGAAGATAAAATAAGTTGGGTTAGCTACCCTTTTCTGTTTAGCAAATTGTCACAACATTCTTTGGCTTAAAACACTAACCCTTTATTGACCTGTTACAGTGACAGCAGGTGAGGAACTGAAGGGGGTTCAGTGAGGGCACCTTGCCTCTGCTCCAGGTCTGAGGCCAGGGGCTGGACAATTGGAGGCTTATTCATCTGCGCATTGGGTGGGGTGCTGGCTGTTGGCTGAGACCTTGGCTGGCAGGTCAGCTAGGACACATCCAATTAGTCTCTGTGTAGATGGGTCTTCGTCACATGGGGGCGCTGTTTCTCCGATAGAGTGAGGGTGAGAACATGGGAGAAGGAGACAGAAAGGGTGCACATGTGAGAGAGCCAGGGAAACTGCACTCTTTTAAAAACTTTTTTTAATTCTTGATTTTATTTTATTTTTTTAAATTTTTATTGATTGATTTTTAGAGAGAGCAAGGAAAGGAGAAAGAAGAGGAAGAGAAGCACAAATTTGTTGTTTTCCTGATTTATGCATTCATTGCTTGCTTCTTGTATGTGCCCTGACCTGGAATGAACCTGCAACCTTGGCATATCGAGATGAAGCTCTAACTGAGCTATCTGGCCAGGGCCAGGAACCTGGGTTCTGTGAATGCATGACCTTGCCTCAGAAGGTAAATGGCATCACTTCGGATGTCATTGGTCTGGGGAGTCAGAAGCCCCTTCAGTTTCAGTGGGAAGAAATGGATGGAACCTGCATGTGGGAGGGATGCCTGTGCCCAGTAAGAAGAGGTGGGGGGTGGGGTAAAGTATTGGTATGGCCATCTTGGAAAATACACTGGGCCACAGGAATGACGGGATGCGTATCCGTGGGACTTTGCTATGTGCCTGACAGTTTTAACCTCCTTTCTCATGAACCTTGACAGTGCCACCATGACAGAAATGCTGAGTCATCCTTTTCCTCTTTGAATCTGGGAAAATTCTATGTAAAGATATATAAAAACATTTGAAGTTGCCAAATATTTTGCACCCCAAGCTTCTTATTCAAGGCTGATAACTGGGACCCATGTGAGCCTCACCCCATTCACTTCCTGTTTAATAATATCACCAGAAGGCAAAATACAGACATGGCAAGTGTGTTTCTGGTTGATCATTACTTTTTTGTGTTAGCCTGTCATTTTCATAAATTCAAAATGCATGTTATGTGGTGAGTTATTGTTTATGATTCTTTTTTGAAAGGGAACAGGGTTGAATTAAAAATATTATTTTTTTCAGCAATGCCATTTAGCAGAAAACTTTTTTTTTTTTTTTAAAGGAGTCTAGTCAAAGTGTTCATGGCCTGAAAAAAATATTTTTTTAAATTCACTTGGTAAGCATAGAATGTTTCATCTAGAAAGAGTGAAGTGTTTTCAGGAACAACTATAAAGGACACGTGGACAAAACCAAGGGTGGGTGGAATCAGGGGAGGGAGGTGGGGAGGGCTGAGGTCAGGGTGGGGGGGATGTGGGAGGGAAGGCAGAAAGTTGTACTTGAACAACAATAAAATTTAAAATTATTTTTAAAAAGGACAAAGTAAATCAACTGAGTAAACACCCTTATTTTCTACCTCAAGCTTGAAGAGGATAAATTATTTGTCCAAAGTCCCAGGAGTTAGGATGAACTCTCAGACACAAGTTTATGTTTTAATCATAATTTATTTTTGAGTAAAAAATTTTAGGTGAATTCAAGTGTACTTTAGAAATACAACACTGATACTGATATATCCCCTATCACATGGTAGAGCCACCACTAAATAATAGAAGGCACCTGTCGAATAACATTATCTGCCACCAGTCAAAAAGAATGTGCAAAAATTTTTAATGTGGTGATAATAGCAGAAGATCTCTATACAAATGTTAATGATTTTCTCTTAAAATTGTAAATTGCAGCCTGAAATTTGACACATCAACATCATATTTAAAAACCAGAATACCACTGAAGTTCTGTTAATAGTAAGTGGTTTAAATTTGTTGATAAAAGGGAAGCACAGGACCACACAGCTGTTTCTGAATATTGTTGGCAAGTTTCATCAGAGCTGGTTTGTCTTGCTTATCCAGCAGTGATGGAGTAGATGTTCTCTCCAAATCAGACATGATTTATATTCACAACTGTAGTGTTTTCTACAAGATACACAAATTTGTAATGGTCATTTTTATTGCCCATGGTAAAAAAAAAAAGTAAAATAAGAACACATTGATTACAATTCTGGACATTAATAAGTACACAAAACAAACAAGTATGTGTGTACTTCACACAAAGAATATATATTGGGACCCCAGAAGATATTCTTGATAACTTCATGAGTTAGCATTCTTGCAAGACTGACATCTTGTTTATTTTAAAACTCAAAGTTAATATTAGTTATGGAAATATGCACTTCACTTTCTTACTTATTACATCTTTATTGAGGCATAACTGACTAATATAAATCATATATATGAATATTTAAGGTACACATATGATGATTTAGTATATGAATATACAAGGGGGGCCCCCAAATGCTGGAATTTATTTATAAAAATTGTGTGTTTATTCTTACATATTTACACTGAAAAGGACTTACATATTCACCTTCAAATTACTCTCCATTTGATGTGATACATCTATCGAAGCATTTTTTCCACTGCTCCATACAGTTTTTGAACTTGTCAATTTTGACACCTTTTCATGCTTTTGCCATTTTTTGTTTCACCTCTTCCACAATGACAAAATGTTTCCCTTTGAGGGCTTTTTTAATCAAGGAAACAAAAACAAGTTGCTTGAGGCCAGATTAGGTAAGAGTGGGTGAATAGGGAGGGTGGGGCATGGGAGTCCTGCTGTTTTTGGTCAAATACCGTGAACACTTAGCATGGCATGGACAAGTGTGCTCATAAATCACACATCATGAAATGTCATGAGGTGGGCAAATGCATTGAAAGAGTCTTCAAAAAAAAATCCACTGAAACCAAATGCAGCCTCTTACAACACCAGCTGGTACAGTAGCACAGATGTGTTTCTAGAATACTCACCTAGTCAGGGAAGCTTGTACTACAAGGGGCATGCCTTCCAGAAGATAATTACATTTTTTAGGTCCCTCCTTACATCATGAAATGATTACCACAATCAAGTTAACTAACACGTCTATCACCTCATATAGTCATCTTTTTGTAGGTGTAATGAGAGCATTTAAGATAGGCTCTTGTAGCAAATTTCAAGTATACAATGTAGCAATATTAACTCCACTCACTATGCTATACATTATGTCCTCAGAACTTATTTATCTTACAACTGAAAAATTTATACCCTTTGACCAACACCTCCCTATTTACCCTACCCCTCAGCCCCCAATGACCACTATGTTACTTTCTGCTTCTACAGGAGTCCAACTTGTTAAGATTCCACATATAAGTGAGATAATTCAGTGTTTGTGTTTCTGTGCCTGGCTTACTTCACTTAGCATCATGTCCTCTAGGGTCACCCATGTTGTCACAAATGGCAAGATTTTCTTATTTTATATATGGATATCTCATATTGTCTTTACCCATTGACCTGTCAATGGACACTTGGTTGTCTCCATATCGTGACTGCTGTGATAATGTTGCAATGAATATGTGGGTTCAGGCGTCTCTTCGCGATCCTGATTTCATTTCCTTTGGGTATATATCCAGAAATGGAATTGCTGAATTGTATGGTAGCTCTATTTTTATTGTTGGGGGAACATACTGTTTTCCAAAATCCCGCTTAAAATGTACAACGGTTCCCCTTTCTCCCTACCCTGCCTAAACTTGTTATCACTTGTCTTTTGGAAAATACCCACCTTAATATGTGTGAGGTAATAACTCATGATGAGTTTGATTTTCATTTTTCCTGATTAGTGATGTTGAGCATCTTTGCATGTACCTGTTTGCCATTTATATGTCTTCTTTTTTTAAAAAAGTCTATTCAGTTCCTTTGCTCAGCTTTCAATTGGGTTATTTATTATTATGTTTTGCTATTAAGTATTTTGAATTATTTATATATTTTGGATACTAACCTCTTACCAGATGTATGGTTTTCAAAGATTTCCTCTCACTCTTCAGGTTGACTTTTCATTTTGTGGCTGGGTCCATTTGTGGTTTAGAAGCTTTTTAGTTTGGTGTAGTCCCAATATTCTCCCTCTTGAACCTACTCAAGCATATCTGATGTGGAACTCAAAATATACAAAATGCTTATTTTTCAATTCTATCTTATCTGATAGAAATCAGTTTATCTTATTTTGATTAAACTGTAAATGAAATCCCGGTTTTATAAATTGGAATAGATTACCCTGGAATAATGAAGCAGGTTAATGAATAATAATGTACCAGTATGCATGATGTCTCATTACTTATATAACCAGCACATAGTTGGAATGTGTGGAGGCCAGTGTGTATAGGCCTGATATTGTGTGATTAATAAAGTTGAAAATTCATTATGTATAATTACCTCCAACCTTGGTTTTGTTAGGAATGAATTTTGTTCCCTCCTAATCCATATGATGAAGTCCCTATCTCCATGTGGTACTATTTGTACATGGGACTTTAGGGAGTAAAAGTTAAACGAAGTCACAAGAATAGGGCCCTGATCTGAAAAGATGAAAAGAATAAACCAGATGAAAAGAATAAGATGAAATAAACCAGAGAACTTTCTCCTCTCTCTCTTCCTTTCTCTCTCCCTCTTTCTCTTCTGTGTGCATACACACTTGTATGTGAACAGAAAAAAAGGCCATGCAAACTCACTGAAAGAAGATTAAGTCAGGTAGAGAGCTCTCCTGAGAAACAGACTCCTCTGGACCATAATCTGGGACTTCTAGTCTCCAGAACTGTGAAAAAATAAGAGTTTTGCTCATCTAGCCCGTGGTATTGTTATGGCATTCCAAGGTGACTGATACAGGTGTCTTTTCAGGCTATTCAGTTTTTCTTATAAGCATAATGTTCTCATACTTACAATTCATGAATTCCATTCATATATATGTAACAACAGCTATAAAAACATGAATTGGAGGTTGAAACAGGAAACTATAGTTAAAGTGAATGGTGAGCAGAAACAAGGTTTTGCAGCACACCATAGGAGAGAGGAAGTAAAATTAAAACCGTCAGTGACTTGGATCTGCATTTTCAACTAACAGATAAGTGAAGGGATTTAACACAGAAGCTTCTCTTTTGAAAGCCTGGCTATTGTTGCTGGAAATTCACATTGAATGGCATTGTTATACAATTTGTTTATTGATGTGTTATCTAAAATAGTGAACTTATTAACATATTAACTCACCTTGTTAACTCCTTAAAGGTCTTCTAACCACTTTGCATTATCCAGGTACATCTCCTCCTCAGCTTGGCAAGCCGTGATGTATAAACTGACCCGCAGGTGTGTCCTCTGTCCCTCAAACTCTGCTTCATCATGTCCGCTCTAGAGCTAATGGAATCTGATGTTCCTCCAGCTCATTCTGCAGTCATTGGCAGGCTGGTCTTTCTTATCCAGTGAAGCATGTAAGCAGGACTGGATTGCCAGCTGTCTGAAGAAAACAATGGCGTAATTGTTGTTTAATATCAAAAGCTTGTATAATGTGAGAGAATGAGGAAGATTTCAATGTCACAAAGTTGGCATTTTCATTAGAATAGTAATAAGTAGAATTTGGGGTTGAGATATTCTTTAGATAGCAGAGTAAAATTAGGAATTGTGCTTTTACCAATATTTTTAAAAATATCACAATTTATAAATGCTATATCTAAGTGCCTATTGCGTAGGTGAGGAAACACAAAATAAACACATTCATTGTTAAAGTATAAGGCTATGTTTATATTTAATTTCCATTAGGTAATCTCTCTTCTTTTACTTTCATCTCATGAAACAACCAACATATCACATCCACAGGCACTACCCCCAAACACACGGAACACACACATGCACATACATACTCACACATTTCTTGTGTGTAATATGTGGTAACAGAGTTTCCATATGATCTAGCAATTCAAACCATAGGCCTAGAATGCTGGATAAGAGGACCAGCTCTTGAGTATCCAAAACCAAACCTGTATACAAATATTTACAGTGGCATTACTCATGATACCTACAAAGTGGAAACAACTCAGTCTATCAGCTGACAAAATGCTGGGTATGTACACAATAGGATATTATTCAGCAATAAAAAAATAAGGTACTGACATGTATTATACCAAAGTTGAATTATGAAGACCTGATGAGTGAGACGATCCCAACACAAAAGCCCTCATGGTGTACAATTCCATTTATTTGAAAGGGGTAAACAGGCAAGTCTATCGAGCCAGTAAGTAGACTCGTGATCGCTTAAGGCCGGGAACTCAGGTGCAGGAAAGAGTGGGGAGGTGTGGTGGTAAAGGGGTCCTTTCTGAGATGATGAAATTCTCCGAATATTAAAACCATTGAGCCATATACTTTAGATGATTGTATATTATGGTTTGTCAATTATATCTCCATAAACCTGTTTAAGATATATATTTTTATTTTTAACTTTTTCATTCTTTTTAAATATTTCATTTTCATTTACAGTTTACAATCAATATTATTTTGTATTGACTTCAGGTGTACAGCATAGTGGTTAAACAATCCTGTAATTTACAAAGTACTCCCTCCAATATTTCCAGGACACACCTGGCACCATACATAGTTATTACAATATTATTGACTATATTTCCTATGCTGTCTCCCATAACTATTTTGTAACTACTAATCTGTACTTCTTAATTCCCTTACCTTCTTCACCCAGGCCCCCAAACCCTCTCCCTGTGGCAGCCATCAGTCTGCTGTCTGTGTCTATGAGTCTGTTTCAATTTTGTTCTTTAGATTCCAAATAGGAATAAAATCATATGGAATTTATCTTTTTTTGGCTGACTTATTTCACTTAGCATAATATCCTCTAGGTCCCTCCATGCTGTCACAAAAGATAAGATTTCATTTTTTACGGCCAAGTAGCATTCCATTGTATTGCATATATGTTCCACTGCTTTTTTATGGTACAGTGATTTCACTTCTGGGCATAGATCTGAAGAAACCCAGAACACTAATTTGAAAGAATATATGCACTCCTAAGTTTATTGCAGCATTATTTACGATCACCAATATATGGAAGCAACATAATTGCCTATCAAAAGTTGTTTTTTTTGTTTGTTTGTTTTAATTATAGTACCAAGGCTGCAACAGTACATTTCAACAGGGCTGTGTTAAAAGAGAATTGGTATCTCTGGCCCAGATAACAATGATTCTCATAAATGACCCCTTCCCTTCCATTCTCCAATGAGCATCTTCTTCCCAGGGAACAGTGACAGATAGGAATCCAGATTCTCCCAAGTGCAACCTTGATCTGTATTTGAGTTGCCATCTCCTGAGTAGGAGGCACCTGGGGATATTTAATACCAGGCCCTGAAAAGGAGAATGAAAGGTGGTCCCTAACAAGTTGAATAATAAACTTGGGGATGATTGTGGCTTTTTACACAACTTTTATTTCAAAATTATTTCCATAAGATATTTCTCATTACAATTAATGGTTGTCTTGGACATTGGGGGGTCAAATGGGCAATTTATAATCAAAAGCAAAACTCCAGTCCCACATTGGGAGATTTTATGTTTAAATCTAAAGTGTTGTAATGCACTTATAGGAAGTTAATATTTCAATTAAATTAAGTTTTGTGTTTTATATGTAGCAGGTCCTGTGTAAAGCAAATTAGATGCATTAATATTCTATAGTTAAGGATAAAATTATTGTCCTTGTTCAGTGTAACATGATCAGAAATTATCTTGTGAGTTTGCTAACACTTATAAAAATATTTTACAGGTTTTCATACAAATAGAGTTCACTACTGGGAAGTAACTTTATAAATTATCTAGTTCAGTGTTTTTTTAATAATGAAGAAATTGAGTGAATTTCAGAAAAAGGTAAAAGTGCCAGGGTCATTAGAATAAGTAAGTGGTAAAAAGTGTATAAATACCAATTTTATTAATCCCATTTCATCAAGATATTGCCTTTTAACCCCAAAATGAACTAGTCTACAAAGGGATGACAGTTTAATTTTTCATGAGCTTCTCAATACCTGTGGCTGACCCACTTACTGAACTGAATCTAACCTCCCTAATGTTTATAATACCTCATCTAATTTATGTTTTGTGTGTGTGTGAGGCTCAAATTGAATTAGAATGATAAATGCGCTTCACAATAGATATAATAGGTATTATACTAAATTCCCATTATCCAGGCTGGAATCACCTCACATATGTAGACCAGCTGCCTGACAACTTACTCAACAGCAATCTTGCTGGACCTCAGATTCCTCCTATTCCCACTAAGAGTAACAAGGATACCGACCCAATCACATCACGCCATGAGGATATAGTGACAGTGGGATGACTTGAACAGTGCTTTAGGTTAAGTCCCCTTTAAGTGGTTTTAAAAGGTGTCAATAATGTTATTGCCATCATTAACAAGGAATTATTTACCTGATCCTACTGTGTCTATTGGCTTCTATTGCCTTTCCATATAAATTGGCTTGGCATTAAGAATTTCAAAGTGTTCAGAGATTTGTGGGAATCTGAAAGATCATACTTTAAATTCATATATTTAAACCTGATCTTGATATTAAATGAAAATAAAGTTAGATCACATTTGGTAATTTAGTATTCAGTGAGGGAATACTTTTAAAATAGACTGAAATATGCTCTTGGGTTAGACTGAAAAAAATCCATCCAGTAAAAAATGAAGCTGTTGAGTTTCAGTATTGATTTATTAGTATAAATTGCCACAAAAAACAACATAATCAAAAGGAACACTTGGAACAAATTATAAATGAGTCTGTGTCATACTTCTGCTCTCAATTCTACAGCAAATGTGATTACTGAAAGCAAAGGAAATAGTTCACACAAACTTTTCTTATTAACATGAATACTAAACCAAGACCTATAGAGCTATGATAGTTATTAAATTGATTTTGTCACATAAAATTTGCTTCCAATATAAATTGGTAAAAGTGTTCACAATAATTAAAAATTTGTGCTAAATGACACAGTATCTTTCATAAAAGATTTTTGAAATCTTTAATACCAGTGAGCAATAAATGAATAAATAGAAAAAATTTACAATTACATGATGCACAATGGATAACTATGAAGCCTCAAGCTTATTTTAACAAATAAAATTTCAATATTAGCATGCTAATTATGTTATAAATCCATATTTAAAGTTAATTTGTTAGTATAAATACAACAGTTTTCAAATATTATTATGCCAGGTTTATTGGGCAGAAATGTGTCTGACTCCAGTGTTTCTTGCATATGTAATCATTTTTTATTCTTTATTTTTTGTGAGCTCCCTGTGTTGATTGAGGCTCTTCTGAAATCCTTGGTGTAGTCTGTCATCTTTTCCTGCTTGAACCAAGCAGGCTGTGCAAGCTGCAGAAGTCTAACTAATGGATGGGCAGTGGGAATAGAAGTTGCCAAGTGATAGCAAGCGTATAAGAAATTGTACCGGTAGCATAGGATGGGAGCGGGGTTGTTCGTCTTAGGCCCATGACTTGTGGTGTCTTAAGAGCTATTTACCCCAAGATCTTCATTTTACAGATTGGAAATTTTTTAAAAAGGCTTAGGAAAAGAAGGAATTTGCACAAAGAATGAAAGTAGTTAGTGAGAGATCTCTGGGACCCTGAAATCTAGTGCACAATCTTTGGTGTATATCATATCATTTTATGAAAGCCCAAGATCTAGGATTACAGTAAATTTTGGAGAAGTACATAGAGATTAAGCCACTAGCTGTTTTCATTTCCTAATAGGAGAAACATCATTGAAGCAAAGGAAATTAAGAGATTAATTTTATATTATATGATATTATATATAAGCCATACACATTTAATATAATACATTTAGTGAGATATGAAAAATAAACATTTATTAGTATGTTATATAAAATCATAACTTTTATATGTTTTTGTTTACTAAAAAATATTAGCAACCAAAGTGGAATAAAGCCTTCAGTAGCAAGCACAGTGATGCACTGGACGAGTGTACATTGATATCTTCATGGGTACACAGATTAGCATGGAATTAAGCCAAACTGGATTGCTAAATCAAATAATTTTGTTTTAGAACTACAAGTTTTTCACATTGCTCAAGAATTAAAACATATTTTAAAAAATCATTCACCTGTTATCTATATTCTAAATGCTTTCAAAAAAGTTGCAGCCAGAGGATCCAGAGACACATGAAAAGACTCTCAATATCGCTAGCTATCAGAGAGATGCAAATTAAAACCACAATGAGATACCACTTCACACCTGTCAGAATGGCCATCATAAACAAAGCAACAAACAACAAGTGTTGGAGAGGTTGTGGAGAAAAGGGGACCCTAGTGCTCTGTTGGTGGGATTGCAGACTGGTACAGCCACTATGGAAAGCAGTATGGAATTTTCTAAGAAAACTAAAAATGGATCTACCTTTTGACCCAGCAATTCCACTGCTAGGATTATATCCTAAGAACCCTGAAACACCAATCCAAAAGAACCTATGCACCCCAATGTTCATAGCAGCACAATGTACAATAGCCAAGTGGTGGAAGCAACCTAGGTGCCCATCAGTAAATGAATGGATCAAGAAACTATAATACATTTACACAATGGAATTCTATGCAGCAGAAAGAAAGAAGGAACTCCTACCCTTTGCAACAGCATGGATGGAACTGGAGAGCATCATGCTAAGTGAAATAAGCCAGGTGGTGAGAGACAAATACCATATGATCTCACCTTTAACAGGAACCTAATCAACAAAACAAACAAACAAGCATAATATAACCAAAGACACTGAAATTGAGAACAGGCTGACAGTGACCAGAGAGGAGAGGGGAGGGAATTTCAGGGGAAAAGGGGAAGGGTCTGGAACAACAAGTATGAAAGACACATGGAGAAAAACTAGGGGAGGTGGATATGGGAGGGAGGTTGGGAGGGTTGGGGCGGTGGGATGGGATGGGAGTAAAAGACAGATAACTAACTGTACAATAACAATAAGTAAAATTTAAAAAATGAAAAAAAATGCAGCCAAAAGAGAAGTACCTGAAGTCAATTGTGTAGGAACATAAAATATAAGACGGAGTGTACTGTGATACAGAGTTCTGATGCAAATGGAGCATAAGTAACATCTCATAGGGTGTTGTAATGATGAAATGAATCAATGCACAATGCAAACACATGCATTTCATAGTGTTTATGACAGCCCTGGGAATGTTTCTTGTATTAGTTTGTTTGCTAGAGCTGCAGACAAACTAATGAGATACCCCAGATTGGGAGGCAGGGGTAAACATCAAAAATTCATTTTTCCTAAGGCCTCTCTCCTCACCTTCCAAATGACTACTTCCTCTGTCTGTCCTGACATGGCTACTTCTCTGTGCACGTGCATCCTTAGTGTCTCCTTTTATTACAATACTGGTGCATGAGGTTAGGGCCCCTTCCTAATGGCCTCGTTTAGTCGCATCTTCCAAGGCCCTATCTATAGGAAAGGTTACATTCTAAGGTACTGGGGTTGGGATTGCAACGTGAATTGTGGGGATACACCATTCGACCCACAACACACCTCTTGGATTTGCTGCTTACTGGTTAAAGGCCCAAGCTGCCTATTCTGAAATCCACAATGCATTCACTTCACTGAAGCCACACTTCCCACAGGTGGGGGCCTTCTGGCCAATGGCTGAGTGTGACAGGTCATTGCTTCAAGACTTGAGGACTCACCTTGTCTTTACTGAAATTTTCTTAGAACTTCTCATTGCTATCTTACAAATTCTCTCTTCCTCTCTTCCTTCCTCCTTTTCCTCCCTCCTCCCTTTCTTTTCTCTGTCCCAGGTGCCAGACCATTACTACTATCTGAGAGCTCTCCTAGTCTTCTCCATTTCTCTTCCCATTTTTCTGAATAGGTGTTTCCATCCGTAAATTCCTTTATGGCTATTCTCATTTTAGCACCTGCTTCTCAGAGGGTCTGGACTGAGTCCGAGCATAAAATAATGGCTGGCCCATGATGTATACTCTGCATTTGGCAGATTTAAAGCCAGAAAGGGGATTGGGAAGCTGTAGTAAAAGAGGGGGAGGCTTCAGGTATGCTCTAATTGCTGAAGCTGGAGGTGAGCTAACTAGAAGTAATTGGTCTTGAGTTAGAAATGGAGTCAGTAGATAGGGGGCTGGCAGTTATTGAGCAAGTCCTGACTATTCTGCTTTGGAGTCTGTGGTTTAGCTTCCTGGGCTGGTAGCTCAGAGTTGTATCATTACATATGATCTAGACATTGTCTACTTGTATATTTAAATATCTACGTGTACATTCAAATCTCAATGTCCCCCTTTGGTTACTCTCTTGTTTGTGAGAAGCTGACCAATTCAGGGAAGGCTAAAGATTGAGATCCTTACTGCTTGGAAGTTGTCCATTTGTCTCCTTAGTCAACTTTATTTTGAAATGTCTTTGACCTTTTTTTTTTGTTGTTGTAGTATTTTAATGATCATATGGTGAGAAACAACTGCACAGGGGAATTTAAGATTCTGGGGAAAAATGTAACAGACTAACATCATAATCACTATGACAAAAAGGAGAACAAGGAACATTCACTGCTAAGAAGCTTGGGAACCAGTAGACACAACTGCCCAACGCAGGCCAAGAGAACAAATCCCATAAAGCATGAGGATCAACCTTAGGGAGCCAAATAGCTTTATCCCTAAGGCAGCGTATAGCCTGTTATACCTCACCTGTTTCATTGACCCAAATGCAACATGAGTGCCAGCAATGGCACAGACACCACCATGACTAACCAGTACGAAATCTAGAGCAAGGTAATTGTCCATCAGGACTTTTGTCAACAAGTTGAGACTGATTCATATTCTACCCAAGGCAAAAGTGTTCTCATTAATAACCTTTGCCAGAGTTGGTAATAAGTTTCTTGTAGTGTTTTTCTTCCTATAATTCCCCCTCCCACACACACAATCAGAAATACTCTTCTGATTGTTCATGTAACTAATAAGTCAGTGTGTTTCCTGGGTAGAGTGCCTAAATAATACAAAAATAGCCTTATTTTGGAGCTCATGTCTGAGTTGGAATCCCCAGCTCTGGATATTTGTGGGATGTGTATCTCTGTGTATAGGCAAATCTCAAAATATGATTCTCAAGTGCAGGAGCTTCTAGCTTGAGACAAACAGGTCCAGGTACCCTAAAAACAGCAGAAGTAGTGTGTGGCAGGGGCACATGAAGGTCCAAGAAAAAGATGTTTATGGCACAAGGTCAGAACCAGTGTCTTACATTGGCTGCGTTACATATTTGGGTTTCTATTAGTGTCTTCTAGATGGCAAGTAATTAGCTCACTTTCCTATGAAGGTTGTTGAATTTAAATTTAGGATTACTTAAAGTCTAATAAATAGATTGTAAATTCACTGATTTTCTGGTTGTAGATGAATTTGTTTACAGTCTTTGCCCCGCCTCCCCCCCCCCCCGGCCCCCCGCCCCGTGGAGATGCAAGTGCAATTGCCATCAGGTACAATTACCTGCAGTCTCATTTGATGAGAGCAGAATGTCCCAGAGGTAATTTTTCTTGGGGGATGGTCATCAGCAGTCAGTAAGATTGAAGGAAGTGGATCCTGAGAATTTTGTGTGGATCTCCAACTGGAATAGTCCTCAAATTATGTAGAATACTGAACTGATTCTTTAACTATGAAATGTGAACCTAAGACTGACTCTGGCACTTCACTGTGAACTTGTTGCTAACAGCTTATATCTGATAAGATACAATAACTAAAACACATTCAAATCTCCAAGACAATGGATGGGGATAAAATCTGTCTGAAGGTGTTCAAAGATCCCTTTCAATGAAGTTCAGTAGCAGGTTTTTTTGTTTTTTGTTTTCCTCTGATGTCCTTTTTAATACACAAAATCTCCTGGTTGAGGATTGTAAAGAGACTGTTTAGGAAGTGTTATGGAAAGGTGACCTTAACCTGTTAGTGACTGGACTGATTATAGGTCAGAATCCCTTGTAACGCCTTTCATGTCTTTACACAGGAGGGAAGAGTCTAGTAAGGAACTGAAATTTCTAAGCTCACAAGTCTTCCAGTTACCAATTCAAAGGGAGATAACTGACGTGGCTCCAAGGGAGTCAACCACAGGACCATAAAGACTATTGGATTTCCTTTGGACAATGGATCTTAAGGGTTTAAGGGCTTCTGAACATTTTTCTAATTCTAATGTAAGAATGTCACTGGTTCTTTCAGCCTTTCCAGAAGACTGTTGGTAATAGGGGCAGTGTAGTTTTTGTCTTGCAGTGTTCTTTCATAGTGACTCCCATAAACTGTGTTTCAATAACTTGATATAAAGTTCGTATTCCCCTGGCTGGAAACAAATTGTGTAACTTTATAGTAACTGTAATTACAGTAGACCTTCCAAAATGAAATACTTGAATGCATCACCAAAATAAATATGTAATTACTAAAACACTTTCAAATTCCAGGGAAAATGAAACCTGAGTAAAAACCTATCTGAAGGTGTTCAAAGAGAACTTGAATCTTTGGTTCTTGGCTATGCATAAACTTTGGTGACAGTTGCGTTGTTGGCAGTTGACACAAACCATGGAAATTACCTCTGCTGTCTTTGTATAGTTTCCCCAGTCATTTTGATTTAGGACAGTAATCAATTTGTCCATACTGTGATGAGAGATGTAGTGAACACCCATTTGAAATCACCTTGGACCAGCAAGAGTCAATGTCGGGAGTGCTAAAGATTTTCTGAGTGAAAGTTTACAGAACAGACTGGAGGATGGGGCTGAATGATATAAAAGATCCCCCTTTTCTCTGGGGGTTCCTCCCATGTACTAGGTTCGCTTTGCCTGCTGCCAGAGGAAAGACGACTCTCAATACCAGAGATCAGTGAAAAGGAAAGGAATTATTATTTATTTAAAAGTTATACAGACTAAAGTTCTTTAGAATACCCTCAAATGCACACAGTCCTTCCTTCTCCCTCTGCCCAGTTTGGGGTACTGTATCTCAGGAAAGAATTAGAAGTCCGTGATTCAGGCTCCCGGCACCATTCACGTGGCAAAAGGGAGCACTTCCAAAGCCACGTGGTCCCTGAAAAGATGCCCAATGGCTGCCGTGCCTGGGTTCAAATTCCAGCACTGATCTTCCTCTGCAGCCTCATTTCCGGCTCCTCCCACAATTGGCCGCAGCTGCCATCATTCCACGCAGGTGTGACCCTGTGGTGCGGAGCCAGTCATCTCTAAGCTCTTCTGGGCCCCATTACAAACCCCTATTTGGGGGCCCCCTTTTGGCTTCACCCTGTTACAGGTATAAGCAGAATCTTTGAATTATTCCTTTTTAAAATCAAAGATGAAGACTGCATTTTTTAATGGCCTCTTTGAACACCTCCAGAGATTCATTCTTTCCAGATTTAAATAGGATCATTACTTTGGGTAAGACTATTTGTTTGGTATAATTATCTGCTAGATAATTTTTTTTAGCTGCCATATTATTTCTTTACATGGGCCTAAACCTAAGCCTTCTATTTAGAAGTGAAAGTATGGGTAAACATTCCTTAACTTCCAATCCACTTTTGCTTTCGATGGGGATTTTACGTAATGAGAAACCTCTTTGCTTCCAAAGTGTCCCGAAGTCATGCATTTCTCCAAAGCCTGCCAGCTATCAGCATGTGTCTGTGGTGCTGGGCTTTGGCCAGTTGAAAAACTCTAGCCAGTGCAGTAAGTTTAGGCCATCTGGGCTGATTTTGCTTAAGATTGAGCCCTGTATTCTGAAGAGCTAATTTAGTGATAATGTAAACCTTCTCAAATAACCTTCAGTTTCTGTTTGGAGGTCTGATTCGTGAACAAAGAATATTAGGTCAGAGTTCTCAGTTGGTGGTCTTTAGTACATCTGAGTGAAGTACCACAATTTCTCTCACAGGTGTAAGGTAATCCTGAGGTTCCCTTTCTTCAGACAGGAGCTTGAGGGTAGCAGGACTTAGGGTGTGGTAGCTGTGAATAGCAACGTGAGAGGAAGGAAGAGGAAATAATTACCTTGGATTATCTCGTAGAGGTAATTAGCTGGCTGAGAAGTGTTGTGTGTTCTGACTGAGAACCAGGAGATCAAGCGTGGACCCTAGAACTAGTTCAGCAGAGGTATTGGCATATTTTCCAGTGGTAGCTATTTCTCTAACACAAGAAGGATACACCTTTACAAGTGGGTTGAACATGAGGCTATAGTAGTGATTTTTTAAAGAATATATTGAATTTATTGGGGCGACATTGGATGTATTATAGAATTGTACGAAAGCGATGGGTTTTTGATGGTTCTCAAAAACCATCAAAAGGGAAAAGGATTTTTCCATATAGCTCATGCACAAATAGACAAAAAAGCATTTTGTAGTTAAGAAAGCATCTGCAGAAACTTCTTCCGATTCCAGAAGACCTGGCCACGGTGTTCCCAAACCAGAGGGTCTCTTACTGAGGACTTTGTTATTTGACAAAGGGACAGTACAGTCTCCATCTGCAACACCTGGTTACATTTAGACATCTTCTCATAGTTGTTTTGTAAGAGTCCCAGGACAAGCATGGATAGTCTTTAGTCTGTCCAGAGAGTATTATTTTTCTTCATAGGTAAGTCATGTCCTCAATAATAGATTGTGTTGTGGTAAATTGCAATTTAGCTTTTATAACTTTATGTCTCTTTTCTTCTGAAGCTGAGAGCAAGTAAATGGAATTCCTTCCATAGACCTCTTTGTTCTCTCAACGCAATAGGAGATCAGCCACATACTGTATCAGAACAGACTCAAAGGAAATTTAGATCTTTTAAGTCTTGATTGAGGACCTAGAAAAAAACAGAGGGTACAGTAAACCCCTGGGACATAATTTCTAGGTATATTGTTGTTCTCACCGAGGTGAAGGCAAAAAGGTCCCGATTGTCCTGACCTACAGGCTCCCTGAGAAGACACTCTTTACTACAAGGAGTAAGTGGCTCCAGAGGAACTTATGGCAGGATGATATTTGGGTTAGGCACTAGCGGAAATTGAGGGATAACAAGTTTGTTGAGGGCCTTGATTGAACCAATCAATATCTTTAGTCTTGTTGGTTTTTCTGGCAGAAAAATCTTTATTTCAGGATCTCTTCTGTTACAATATTTACAAGCATCCTGAGAATAGTTGAGGAGCCCGACACAAAGAGAGATGGTTTCCAACCTGGTGCTGACATAGCAGGTGGATGCAGGCTTGATGGCCACGAGCAGCAAGGCACAGGAGGTCCCATGTTCCCGTTCCTGTTCAGAGACTCGGATCCAAGGGTGAGCAGATTGCTTCTCAAGGACAACTCTGGAAATAAACAAAGCCCACCCAAAGGAGGAGAACAAGAGCTATTTATTCAGAGTTTGCTGAACTGAAGGGAGTCAGCCATCATCCCTTGCACATGGCAGGCTCAAAGGCAGGCTGCAGAATGGAAAAGGTTTATAGTGAGAAAGAGAGGGTCTTGGACTGGGGAAGCTGGAGGCAGGTTGACTAGAAGTGGGGCATTTCATATGATTGGTCTGGGGGACATATTTGGCTTTGTCTAGTGGGTCCTGCAAAGGAAGCAGGGACAAAGACGAGGAAAGCAGGAAGGCATTGACGAAGTCGTCATCTTTCAGGATCTCTGCTGCAGAGGCTGGTATTTGGTTTTCTAAGATGGTTGCTGAAGAGGCTGTGACTCGGAGTTCTGTTGTTATACATGGTCTGGCCATTGTCTATTTGTATATGAGGTCTGCCCAGAAGTCTAACCATTGTTAATATAATGAGAACAGTTTATTTGACATCCATGTAACCTGGCAGTCAAGAAGAGTGGACTAGAATGCATATGCATGAACAATGATGACTTCACTGTACTAGTCAGTGGGGGCAGTGGATGCTGCTGAGTGAGCATGTATACTGTGTATCCATCACATTCAAAATAACTGAGCATGTAGAGCGATTAATTTTCTGTTAGCTTGAACACTCCTCTGCAGAATCTTTGAATGATTCAGAGGGCCTCAGCTATGAGCAACTGGTGATTGGCAGTTTCATCACAACAATGCACCTGCTCATGCATCATGTCTTGTGCAGAGAGATTTTTGGTGAAACATCAAATCACCCAGGTGACTCAGCCCCGTTGGAGCCCAGATTTGGCACCCTGTGACTTCTGGCTTTTCCCAAAATTAAATTCACCTTTGAAAGGGAAGAGATTTCAGCCTGTCAATGAAGTTTAAGAAATTACAATGGGCCAGCTGATGGTGACTGGGAGAACTGTGTGAGGTCCCAGAGTGCCTACATGAGGAAGACTGAGTTCTCATTGTCCTTTGTACAATCATTCTTGTATCTTCTTCAATAAATGTTTCTATTTTTCATGGTAAATGGCTGGATACTGTTTGGACAGGCCACACATGTATAGTTTCTTAATTATTATTATAAACAATGTTACTAACAAGATATTACACTGTGACAAAAAAAGCTTTATTGCAAAGAAACAAGAGAATATTGGTGTGGAAACTTCTGGATCACATAATCCACTTCTCTTAATTAGTCCATATATAAAATCTTTGGCACAGATTTTGAAATGACTAAATATCACAAATATATTCTGAAAGTCTCCCTACAAAAGTCTCTCAAAAGTCAATACCATATGTCTCTGCCATCCAGGAGTTCATTCTAGGGTAACCGTAACCTTTGTAAATTCCTTTGTAAGAATCTCCATGAAAAGGTTGGTGTTTTAGGCCCCTTTTGTCTTTCTTTCTATGCATTTCCCTAGAAGTCCTTTTATATCATTATTTCACATATCTCTAAATAGATTTTAAATTTCTGCTCATATTTTGTTGTGAAAACATATGCATTTCTACTAAAAGTTAAATGTATGACTTACTAACCTTCATTTATGAAATTTCCATCTTTTCCAGACAGGTATCTTTTTTTTGTTTTTCTACACAAAAGAAAAAATATTTGTCCTTAAACTCCTAGGAAAATGTATAGAAAGAAAGACAAAATGGTCCCCAAAACCTCTCTTTTTAAGGCGATACTTCCAAAGGAATTTGCCGAAGGTTATGTCACCCTGGGTTGAACTTTTGGATGGCAAGGATGTGTCCCAGCATTGACCTTGAGAGACTTTCTATTATTGCAGATCTTTCAGTCATTTGGTTTCAAAGAACTTGAAGACACTAAAGATTGCTATCCCTACCTCCAATACTTCATCAAAAGTCAGTTCCTGGGTGTAGCTAAATTTACCTTTAAAATACATCTCAGATCTGTTTCTTCCTCTTTACTTCCAGAGATGCATTCCTAACCTCGGTTTTCATTACGTTTCACACAAGTTCCCTTCCACAGCCCAGCCATTCTCAGACCAACTCAACATAACCATTGTTGTCAGGTTAATTTTCCTGAAGGCTATGCCTGACCATTTAACTCTCCTGTTGAAAAACTTGATTTTGTCTTTTTATTTTACAGAGTAAAGCTCAAACTTCCCAGACATGTGGTCCACTGCACTCTTCATCATCTTCTTCTGATGCTCCCCTTTTCCTATTTATGAGCTACTGTTACTCTGAATCTGTGCCTCTCATGTTGCTTTACACTTTTAGTTCTGCATTACAGATATCTATGTAACTGTCCTATCTTTCATGTTGAACAGAAAGGGGTGCATATTCATGTCTAACTCATCTTTTTCTTCTTTGCAAATTTGGAATACTTGATGGCATTATTTAACCGTCAGACTTTGAATACTTGAGTCAATAAACAAATATTTATGTAGAAATCATAAAAATGCAATGATAGCAACAAAATGCAAACTCTGATAAATGTTGCAATTGTGGCAAAATTACATGCTCTAATATCATAGTGGTTAATTTAGATAACAAAGATGTTGAACAGAATTTGGATTTTAGATGAATTTTGAACGAACTACAGGATTTTCTATACAGGAAATAAGAAGAGACAGCGTTAGGAAAAGTTTGTGACATCAGTTATAGTGAGCATCTTAATCTAGACAGATAATGGAGAATCTTGAGTATTTATGCTTTGATAAGTTATAATTTAAATGGTGCAATAATTTGAACATGTGATTCAGATTTAAATATTTTGCACTAGATGTGAGAAACATTAGTAATTAAAGTTGTAAAAAATAACTTGAACTTGGCAGTGATGAAGACAGAGTAAAACAGATGTAAAACATGTGTTTCTTCCTGAACTGAGTTCCGAATAGAGTAAAAACTTGTTTGCTGTGGAAAGTTTGGTAAGGAGGAGATTTGAAGTGATTGCTTTAGAGTTTTTCTTATGAAATCTGTATTTTACTTTGGCATAAACAAAATACATATGCAAGATTGGCCTCATCCTTTCTCTTCTTTAATTTAGTAAGAAGGAAATGTTCCAAAGGGTTCTTTAACCACACCTTGATTAACCAGAATATTTCTTCATAAAATGAATGGGTAAGCTTAATATTACCATGAAAATAAGAATTTTTAGTCTTCCTAAAAACATTTGCTTTCTCTTGTGTGCTGGAAACCGCTCTTACTGTGCCCTATAATGATTCTTAACTAAGCTGGCTCAAGGGAGAGATGAGAAACCAGTGGGTCAATATCTGGAGAGGAAGTTCTTGGGTAAAAACAAAATGCATAGCTGTGATATCTCGGATTGTTTTCCCATCTTGGGAATTTTTACGCAGTGGAATCACATTCCAGGAAATGTAGAAATGGCTATGACTCACAGGAACTCAGGAAGCATTTACTCAGGTGGCTCCTTCCTTTTATGAGAATGTAGTCCCTTTTCCTGGAGGTAAGTCACTGAACTTCAAATTATTGTCACTTTGTCCCAAGGAAGGTCAAATAGTGCAGCATATCAGGGGAACGGAACAATCTTTGGCTTTTGTAAAACTAAAACATTCCATGTATTGACAACCTGTTAGCTTAAGAATTATAGCTATGCATGCTTCCCAAGATTAGTGTCTCTATACTTTTCATACCAGCCTGAAACAGAGATGTGTACAGGTCTTAGGGATGGCTTTCCACCCTGCCCTGGATCAGAAAATGCATTGATATAAATTTAACTTACCCAGATAACTTTGAGATTCCCCTGAAAGGATAAAAATCAGATGAAATGTTCCATTTTTTATTAAATGTTCCCTGGCTACTCCAGCCAGGAGTGATTCAAGTGGCTATAACTCTCCAGCATGGTGTGCCCCACTTATAGGTCATTAAACACTTCTCACCTTGAAGGGATTACTTGTGGGACCACCTCACTAAATCTCTTGGCAGGTAGAATTCTACTTTTAACTTTGAGAGGACTGCAGCACCAACAACCTGTTGTGCTTTGTACATAAGAGACACTCCCTATGTTTTCTATGTATAAAATGCCAAACCTTAATTCTTGTGATTTTTCTCAAAACTTTCCAAATACTACTTATATAATAAATATACAAGGTCTGTCCAGAAGGTATCCAACCATGTAATACGAAAAGTAGAGATATCTATTGAAGAAGATACAAGATACAAGAAACATTGTACATGGGATAATGACAACTCAGTCCCCTTCAAAGTAGGTACCTTGGGACCTCACAGAGTTTTCCCAAACACCATCAGCTGGCCTGTTGTAATTTCTTAAGCCTCATCGACAGGCTGAAATCTCTTCCTTTTCAAATGTGAATTTAATTTTGGGAAAAGCCAGAAGCCACAGGGTGCCAAATCTGGGCTCTAAGGGGGCTGAGTCACTTGGGTGATTTGATGTTTCGCCAAAAAACTCTGCACAAGACATGATGCATGAGCCGGTGCAATGTTGTGAGGAAACTGCCAATCACCAGTTGCCCATAGCTGCAGCTTTCTGAATCATCCAAATAATTTCTGCAGATGAATGTTCAAACTTAATGCAAATTTTGATACACATTCTTTGCTCTACTCACTTAGTTATTTTGAATGCAATGGCTACACAGTACACACGTTCACTCAATGGTATCTACTGCCCTCACTGACTACTACAGTGAAGTCATCACTGTTTATGCATGTGCATTCCAGTCCACTCTCCTTGGCTGCCAGGTTATGTGGATGTCATGCAAACCGTTCTTGTTATATTAACAATGTTTGCTTGTACATTTTATGGTGTGTATTTATAGAATTGCTTTATTAGTTTTACATACTTACTTGAGCATTCTGAGGCAACCTGTCTTGAATGCTCTGTCTTTATGTCATGATTGGCCATTAAGAAGTAGTCTTTGCATTTTGATGGCTATTCCCTTAAGGCTGAAGTGTTGGGAGTGCCTGTGTTTAAGGAGGTCCAAGGTCACATACAACCCTTGGAGGGAAAGTGGATAATGGACCAATAATTGCAGCTGATTGTGAAAATAGATTTTCACCCTTTTATGAGCTAACAGGGAGTGTTTTTAATTGCTGTAAATGTGTCCTAATACCTTCAGGAACTGGAGTCAGAGATATTGCAGTATTACATCTGGGAAGCTAAGTATGGTTTTGAACAGATTGCCAATTATTATTTTTAATCCTTGTAACCTCCTGTCCTATGTGCTACTTTATGAATGCTCTGATAATATCATGAAACAATTCCATTAATTCTATTACTGCTATCCTAATATTCATGAAAGGGGTCAGTGTATTTGGTGGACTTAAAAATTTTAATTTAAAGAAAGGTCACATAGGCTGGTTTGCATAACAGGAATTATCAAATAAATTAATGAGACAGAAACAACGTTTACCTCAATGGATTGTGCATCTATTATTGCATACAACCTTAGCAAACAGTGGCACAATCCATTGAAGCAAATCTGGGAAGTGAAGTTCTTGCACTGTGAAGATGTTAAACAACAAAATAATTTTATAGGCAATGACCCTATCTTATAAGTAGTTTTGAATTAAATTTCTTTTCAAGAAATCTAAGTTGTAATTCTTGCTTGAATCTTTCTTGTTGACTCTTTTATGGAATTTCTTCCTGTCACATATTTTCTATCTCTGACAGACAATCTACATTTTCATTTCGAGAATGTTTGTGAAGTACTTTGAAACAAAACAAACACAAAAAGCAAATAGCATACATAAATTATTATGATTATTCTCATTAATACCTATCAACTGATACCAAAATAGCAAGAATTTCATTGGAAACAGTCACTCCCAATGAACAGTAAAGTGAGCATTAGGCTAGAAACACTATTCTATTTCAATCTGTTAGTACAAATTCAGGTCATCTGGTGTATTTAGGCTTCACTTTTCCTAACAATAAGATAATAGTTTTAGGGCAGCATCTCAATGTACAAACTGTCAAGTATGGTGTTGGGTATGCGTGTGCTTCAATAAAAAGGCAATGCCAAAATCAAATAATTTAACTAAGTTACACAATTAACTAAAAAGACATTTCTTAGAAACTTTTAATCTGCTACTGATACAATAAACAAGTAAAAAATATTTTTAAACACATATCAGAGGCATTTTTGTCTTTGGATAGAAGGAACATTTTCTGTTTACACCATATTTAAATCACCAGAAACATTTCAGTTGATGTCATTTCTGAAAAGTTATTCACGTCTTTCACATGTGGCTCTGGGTGAAGGCCCATTGCGTTGTTTCTTCTTAACAGAGATCGTGGAATTAAAGTTATTTGCCCCACAATATTATTAAAGGAAAAGTTCCAATACTGATAATATCCATGTGTTTTTATAAAGGGAAATATCAGGGTTTAGAAAATTCACAGAAAATTCTACCTTACCCATGATTTTTGTGATGTATATAAATTTAATAAAGTATGGGGGTCCAAATAACACAAAATTTACATGTGAAATATGTCATTTTTTCTGCATGGAAGTGAGAATTTGGTTTGTCTTATTGATTTCACCTTTGACACTTAACTAGGTGGGAGCAGGGCTTTCCATTTACCCCTCTCCCTTTTTTATTAAGAGGACATGGAGAGCCATATGCCAAATTGCATTGATAAGAAAAGGGGGAAATTGCTTAAAACAGCCCCGGGGCAGAAATGTCAGATGCTTGGAAGCCTGATCCTATCTGGTACTCAGATTAAATTCTCTCACATGAAACCAAGCACAAAGAAGTTTTTGATAGCTTTTCCTCTATTTCCACTGCTCAAAGCAAGAAAACAAATACATAAATCTCACACCCAAACTCAATAGTAGAACAACCCTCTACCATCTCGATTTCATTTCATTCCACAAAAGGAACATGAAAGAGCACACTAAAAATCTAAGCTGTGTATACTCTTGTGAATAGGCCTCCCCCCAAAAAAATTTTCTTGGAAGATTCACTTTAAAAGTACCTTGCAAGTAGAATAGTTCTAAAGTTTTTATTTAAATAAAATTACTGAGAAAATTAACTGTATACTTGAAATGATGGGGACTTTTACACTTAAAATCTTTTTCAGAAGATTGTCTTAAAATATGTACTTCCAAAGAAAGAAGATCACTTCTTATAGCTTCCTTAGAGAAAACCATGGAGTTAGGTTGGTTTTTTCACAGAAGAGAAAAGATCAATTAACTTGTAATCACTGGAGCAGCCTAAGTTTTGGAAGGCTAAAGCAGGCACTCCTTTCTGTGTTTCAAGAAATTGATTCCTGTTTTTGACTTGGAAAAGGAACTCCAAATTTTCATAGATGCCAGCCTGTCACGTAGAGACTTCCTACCGAAAAGAATCAGGCAGCACAGGGAAGAACAAGACTTGTCACGGGAACCTGAACACCAGCAGTGCTAATTAGGCTTGGGGCAGCGTGTCACTTTGTCCCAGATAGCTTGCCACCACGGTTAAATTTTAGTTATGCATTTGGCATATTTTATAGGTCTTCTGCTTAATCATTTTTACAGATGGAGCTTTAAAATTCATTTTATTATTATTTTTTTATGTGTAGTACATTTTATTCACATCAGCACTATATGAATGTACCTACTTCCCTAGAGCATTGCCCATAGAATATGTTGTCAGACTTTTGGAAATTTGCTGGTAGATGGGAAGTGGTATTTTGATGTAGTTTTTCATTTTTAAATTCCCATCCTCCCACCCTCTCTCCTTTAGCAAACATAATTTTTAACATTAGCATTGTAAAGATGTCAATTTATTAAAAGCATCTTTCTCTTTAACATTTTCAAAACATGATATATCATTACTCCAAATTTTAAAATATATGAATAACCCTCTCTCTGTGGAATTCGATTTCTCATTATAATCTCTCAATTTTCATCTCTACTCATCCAGCAGAATCATATATTTGTTTACTTCTGCACTGGTCTCTATGCTGTTGTTATGTAAAATAATAATACCTGTCTTTAGGTTATGATACTATTTTAATCTGGTCATGTTTAATAATTAAGGTCTTTAGGAAGAATGGAACAGCTTTAGTATTTTTTTTAAATTCTAGGCTTATTTTACTATAATTCTGCACATGAAAGGATTAATGAATGACCCATGAAATGATATATAGATGATTAATACAAGGCAACACATTTTTAAGACAGACTCAAGTTTCCCTTCACATTTTTCATGTGAAAAGTCATTGAAGAATCTTCAGAATATTCTTTAAGTCTGAACATTAAAGCAGCTCCCCAACATTTTTTTCTTCAGAATCACATATAAGTGTAATTTTCCATCACCTTGTAATGTATTGTCCATCTGATTGTAAAAGTTTTAATTAATACTCTAGAAACCCATAAGCTTTCCTTTGAACAGGTTTCACATCATTTTGGCATTAGCGCACTGGCCAGCTCCTCTAGATCGATTGTGCTATATTTGAGGGTCACCACTACTAGATTCTGGGATATGAATGTTTTGAATTCTAACATTTATAATTCATTAAAATATTTTAGAATATTTTCTTTCTGCTGTCATTTAAAAGTCACACTTAACAAATAGAATAGAATATACTATGGGTATCATCTCACCCCAAGAGTATTCTGCTTATTTATATCTGTTCTTGAAATCCAACATTGTCTCTAAATTAAAGATCAGAGGACTATTAGCCATCTGAGTAAGTGTAAATAGACCAGAATTATTTTTTAAAGTATGAATATTTTATGTACACTTAGCTCTCCCTATTATTCCAGGTTATCTGTAAAGAAAAAAAGTAAATTATTCACGAAGTTTTAATTTTCATGGTTTCAGAAAAAATATTCACATGATTAAGTAAGCTGAACATGTAAAATTAGTGATGCTATTATATCACTTGTAAATTTTGAGCAAGGGCATTTGAAACTAATGAACTTTACACATTGGCATTGTATTGCTTAGGCTGGAAACACATTAAGGCACCACCAGGGGAAGATGACAAAGGAGTCTTGAAATGTAATTTATATCAATATAAAAGTCAATCATTGAATCTCTTTTCTAAATATTCACCATTCACTCTTTACCATTTTTTTGAAAGAGTTTTTTAGGGTCCTCTCATTCCTCAACAGAACTATTTGTTCAGAAAAATTAGTGCGGTGATGGTGAAGAGTGAATTTGTTCTCTTCCAGAAACAAGACAATTACTCTAACTATAAATGAATATTCTTTTCCAAGGCTTTCAGAACTGCTTGAGATAATTTGAAAATATTCTGCCTTCACTCAGGTTAAATTCCCATGCTCCTTTAGTGTAAAAACTGTTTTAGTTGTCAAATATGTAAATTCATGTATGCATAGGTACATCTTCATACATGTACTCTAGTTTACATTATATTTTAGTCTGAAACCATTAATTTTGTACTTGATAGAATTACAAGATGTAAACCTGTATAAACCCACTTACAATAGACGAGTTCCTGGATTTTCATTAAAACATTTAATGGAATATTAAAAACTAGAGGCATCACTGGTCTAAAAGTACATACATATTATTTTTTTCTTTATAGTTCATTTATTTCCATTTTTATCATTCCTTATTGTTTGCTATTAGCCATTTAACTAGAGTATCCATTTCTCTTTAGCTAATTTGGATAAGAAATTTTGTGAGGGACAGTAGAAAGAGCAGCTGAGGAACAATTTTCTTAGGAGAGAGAGACCCTAGGTGAATGGTTAGCAGACCTCAACAAGTCCTGTTGGTGAAGGAGCCTCATGGGATTTTACCTTTGCTCCATCACCTCCAAAGCTTTCTGTTAGCTGAACCCGGCACTTTAAATATCTAAATCCTCAAGAGGGGGTGAATTAGATGGCAAAATAAATATGGGCAGCAATCATGCAGTTGACTTCCTTTTAGATATTTTAATCTTATAATGATTTTTTCTTAGTCCAAGTTGATTTGGACCAAACAATATGACAGTTCCGTATCCAGGTGCATGAGTTTTTACTGCAGTAAAATATTATTTTGCAAATGAGCACAACTTGATTCAATGAAATGTAAACAAATTAATACACAAGAAATTAAATTTGAAAATCAATGGTGACTTTTTAAAAATATTTTTGTTTGTTCTGCTACAGTTGTCTCACTCTTTCCCCCTTTGCCCCTCTCCACCAGCCTGCCCCTCACTTCCATAATCAGTCCCCTTATCGTCATCCATGCCCATGGGTCCTTCACATATGTTCTTTGACTAATCCCTTCACCTTCTCTCAGTCTGACCCCATTTTCCCCTACCCCTCTTATAGCTGTCAGTCTGTTCCATGATTCTATACCTTTGGATCTATTTTTCTCATTAGTTAATTTTGTTCATTAGATTTCTCTTGCATTTTTTTTTTTTACCAACTTGCTTATTTCACTTGGTATAATTGTCTCCAATTCCATCCATGCTGTGTCAAAAGGTAGGAATTCCTTTTTTCTTTCTGCTGTGTAATATTCCACTGTGTGAATGTACCAAAGTTTTTTTAATCCAAAAAACATGGAATACTTCATGAATTTGCATGTCATTCTTATGCAGGGGCCATGCTAATCTCTGTATCATTTCAATTTTGTGCTGCCAAAGCAAGTACCCAATGGTAACTTTCAAATAATGTATTTACAAAGATTATGCTGGGTAGAGGTGTAGAATTTCTTGTATCCTTTCAACAGGAAACACTGCAAAAATATTTATTGGCCTGAAGTCATATTACTCGTCTAAAGGATTGTCCCTTTAAAAAGCACACCTTTGAATTCTGTGCTTTTAATCCAATGGTTAAACCTCTCTGTATATGTTTTCCCTGCAAATGATCTTCTAAGCCTAAGCATTTAGTATTTGGGCAGTTTTGCTCATTAAGTGAGGAATCCAATTGGAGACAATAGTTTAGAGAGAAGGTTGTGAGCAGTAGCCAAGCTGCCAAATGACATACCCTAGAGGCAATCAATGGTTTTGTATTTTTGCAAAAACACATGCGCACACACGTGCATAAGTACTGGCAAAGGCATGGAGAGAAGGGAACCCTCATGCACTACTACTGGTGAGAATGCAGATTGGTGCAGCCACTGTGGAAAGCAGTATGGAGATACCTCCAAAAATTTGAAATGGAACTGCTTTATGACCCAGTGATTCTGCTTCTGGGAGTTTACCCAGACACTTGAAACACTAGTCAGGAAGAATATATGTACCCCTATGTTCATTGCATCATTACTTACAATATCCAAGATTTGGAAGCAGCCCAGGTGTCCATCAGTAGATGAGTAGATAAAAAAAATTGTGGTACATTTACACAATAGAATACCACTCACCATTAAAAAGAAAGGCATCTTACTCTTTGCAATGGCATGGATGGATTTAGAGAGCATTATGCTAAATGAAATAAACCAGTCAGAGAAAGACAAATACCATATGATCGCACTCATATGTGGAATCTAATGAACAAACTGAACTAAAAGGAAAATAGTGACAGACATAGAGAGCAGGCTGACAGCTGTCAGGGAGCATGGGTGCTGGGTAGGGTGGAGGAGTTATTGATCAAAAAAGAAAAGAAAAAGAAAAAACTCATGGACATGGACAACAGTGTGGTGATTATCAGGAAGAGGGAGGTGGGGAGAAGTGGAGGAGAGTATGGGGGGATAAACGGTGGTGGACAGAGACTTGATTTGGGGTGGTGAACACAGAATTGTGGACATTCCACTTATATGCTGGAGATAAGGCCAATGTCACAGAAGTTGTCAGTTTGATCTGGCAATGTTCAGGAATGTGAACCTGGAGCTTAAGTGATGTTGACAGAAAATATTTTGCAGTCTTTGGGCTGCTTTTAAAGTTCTTCATCAGTGCCAATTCTAAATTAAATAACACATTTTATATAAATCACATATTAAATATATATTAGGCAATATATTATTTAATTCATTATCTTGGGAGTACTATTATTTCCAATCTTATAATATTTAGATATTAGCATCAGTAGATACTTCAAAACAAGCTCAAGGTGTGCAGTGTGGGTTTTAAACACATATTTACTAATTCTAAGTACACAGAAGAGTATAAATTTTGATGCTATAGACATCTCTATATACCATTTGTTAAGATTTACACTTAGGTACATTCTGTATTATTTTGCTACCAAAATGAGATTTTTATTTTATTGAATATATGTTCTAATTGTTATAGTTGTATCATAAAAAGCTACCTATTTTTACATATTGATCTTGCAACCAACTACATTGTTGAAATACATGAGTTTTTTCTCTAATGATCTCCTGATGCAGTTTGTACCTAATATTATCCTAAATATATTTTTGTAATAACAATAGTTTAATGTTTCCCTTCCAATCGCAAATATTTCATTATTTTTGTTGTGTAGAACAATCTTCCTCATATTTTTATGTTGTTACTAGTGGCCAGAGTGGTCACCTGTGTTTGGCTCCTGGCTTTAAACTAAGTGCTTCTACTATTTTCCCATTTAGTATGGTGCTGGCTGTAGATTTTTAATGAATGCACTGTAAGGAACTTTCCTAGGGTCTTCACTTGCAACTTATCATAAATGTGTTAACAGTTGCAAGTCATTTTCCCACCCTTTTGAAGGTTTATTATTACTATTTTCATAAGTTTTTTTCTATTTAATGTGTTAATATGATGAATTGCATTAGCAGATATGAATGTAATCCAGAAAAAAAGGTGTTTTTGGCTCACTGTGCAATACAGTAAGTCTCTTTCTGTGTGTGTGTGTGTGTGTGTGTGTGTTGATGTGACACAGAAACCAAGCCTCCCTCCCTCTTTACATGCCTACATCAGTAGCCTTTTCTTTTTTCTTTTCTTTTTTTTTTTTTTTTTGTAAAAGGGCAATATCAGTTTGTTTCTCATTCAGTTCCTCATTCTCCAGCTTCTGTGTAGAGTCAGTAAGCTACTGCAGAGACCGCCTGTCCACAGGCTTTGTTCCACAGCCTGAAGTGACAGTAATTGAGAGGTGAGGGGGTGTTCTTGTGCATGCTCGCTTACCCTATTCCCACTGGGCACTGGGAGGACTTCTTCAAAATTAAAAATTAATAGTGTTTCCTAGTTACCTTGACTATAGGCTTTCCTCTTCCTCTTCTATTCTTCAGGCTCTTTACTGCTTTCTTTTGTTTCAGAGAGAAGAGGGAGTATTTATTTCTTTACTTACAAAATTAATTGGAAGTTCTTAACATTTCATGAAGAGGTCACAGTTGTGTGCTGGAGAATACAGGTCTGAAAAATTAACAGTCTAAAAATAATTTACACAACAAATTTTTTTACATATTAAGTTATATAACATGCTTAGTAAATATTGAGTGATTAGGAAATATACTGTTGGATACTATTTATCCCAAGTTTTTAAGATAATTTAAAAACTTCATTAATAAACTGTTTTAAGAAGAGATATGATAAACTTTACATGAAGAAATTTGGGATGATACATAGTTTATGACAAAAGTTAAAAGTGAACAAATATTATCAAAATTGTTTAACTATTTTCAAAATATTTGAAATTCAGAATAAATGTAATAAAATAGAATGTAACAGTAAATCCACAAAAGCTATAACCTATACTGTAAATTGATTCTCATTTCTCTATCTAAGAAAATCTCACATACATATTTAAAAAGTCAATAATTTACTAATTTGCTTTCAATTATATTGCTGAATTATTACTAATTGGGAATATAGTTCATCATTTTATTGATTTTAGAAGAACAGATTTGTATTTAGTATGTTTAGCTAAAAAAACCATGAGTGAATATTCAATAGAATATTATATCATTTAATTAATATCTTTTGGTTTATTCTCTTATATGTTACTTTAAACCTCAAATGTAGATAAGTGCATAAATAATATTTATATAATTCATAAATGTCAATAAAATTTAATAAAAATTACAACCAGTTATATCATTTTGCACACAAAGTAATACTAATTTATAATTATTAATTCTTATCTTTAGAATTGTC
Organism: Anoura caudifer; assembly: GCA_004027475.1. Lineage (NCBI taxonomy): Eukaryota > Metazoa > Chordata > Mammalia > Chiroptera > Phyllostomidae > Anoura > Anoura caudifer. The sequence goes on along the minus strand of PVKU01003432.1, from coordinate 42,377 downwards.
AAAATCTCAGTTCATTTTATTTGGTTTCCTGGTAGATTGAGTAGAGCTTGATTTTAGTAACGTTTAATGCTGTTTGCATGAAGTAATTTATTCCAATGACTAATTATCCATGGTACAGGGTCAGCAGATTATTGTTTCTTTATTAGAAAAAAATAATACTTATAGTTATAATTATAATAGTTATAATGGTGACTTCTAAAACACTTTTGTATCTGAAGATAAAGTGGCAAGTCAGGGCTATCTATTTCAAGTAGTTTTAAATTCTTGTATATATTTTAAATATTTTGAGGGGAGGGGAAAATAAATTTAAAGTTTGTGTAGGTTATAATATAATCACATATTTTGTGTTAGTTTGAAATAATTTAGCCTCCACTTGACAACTGAACATTAAAGTACAGTTGAAGCTCCTCTCTCTCCCTGCAGATAATTTCCTACATATGGTGTCAATTTTTCATATAAACATGTTTACTTTTGCATATTTTAAAGCTTTGTAAATTTTTTTCTGTGTTCCAACTTCTATTCTTCTCTAATCATATTCAGTATTGTGAGTGCATGTGGCTTAAATGCAGTAATTTTCACTGCTCATTATTATTTTGCAAGAATATATCACAATTTATTACCTACTTGCCTGCTGATGAGCATTAGTACTGTTTCTGATATTATTTAAAGGAAACCAATATTGCTCTGAGCATTTGTACATATCATTTGCTTACATGATGGAATGATTCTTTAGGATATACCAATGTCTGGAATTTTTGAGTTTTTTTCATATTTCTAGGTATTGTCAAACTGGTTTTTAGACATCATATGCCAATTGATACTTCCAACAGTATAAATAATCTGATTGCTTATATCCTCACTAGTACATGGTATCTTCACACTTAATTTTTACCAATGTTTAGCATTAAACTGTAATTAACATTAAATTAATTGTTCTCTAGTTTTAATTTGGTGGTCTTTGGTTACCAAGGGGTGGGGAAACAACTTTTCAAATGTTTATTGGTTATTTGGGTATCCTCCCCTATGAATATTTTGTCTGCATATATTGTCCTTTGTCTTTTCTGTTGGATTGGTCTGTTGTTTCATTTTTATGAGTTCTTTAGATTTTGAAAAGTAAATTATTTGTTGAAGCAAATGTTACAAATATTTTAGTCTGAAAGTTTCATTTCTCATTTTTAAAAACTGTCTTTTTGTCTTTTTAAAATGTTTTATTGTTGTTAGAGTAAAGATGTCTTCATTTTCCCCCCACTGCTCCCCCCACTCCAGCTATCCCCACTTCCCACCCTCAGTCCTACCCCACTTTGGCTTTGTCCATGTGTCCTTTACAGATGGTCCTGAAAACTCCTCCCCCTTTCTTACCCCATTATCCCTTCCCACCTCCCCTCTGGTTATGGTCAGTTTGTTCTTAATTTCAATGCCTCTGGTTATATTTTGCTTGCTTGTTTCTTTTATTGATTAGGTTCCACTCATAGGTGAGATCATATGGTGTTTGTCTTTCACTGCCTGGCTTATTTCACTAAGTATAATGTTCTCCATTTCCATCCATGCTGTTGCAAAGGGTAGGAGCTCCTTCTTTCTCTCTGCTGCATAGAATTCCATTGTGTAAATGTACCATAGTTTTTTGATCCATTCATTTACTGATGGGCAATCAGGTTGCTTCCAGCACTGGCTATAAAAATTGTGCTGCTGTGAACATTGAGGTGCATAGGTTCTTTTGGATTGGTCATTCAGGCTTCTGAGGGTATAATCCCAGCAGTGGAACTGCTGGGTCAAAAGGTAGTTCCATTTTTAGTTTTCTGAGGTAATTCCATACTGTTTTCCATGGTGGCTACACCAGTCTGTATCCCTACCCTAGTGCACTAGGGTTCCCTTTTCTCCACATCCTCTCCAACATCTGTTGTTTATTGATTTGTTTATGGTGGCCAGTCTCACTGGTGTGAAATAGTATTTTATTGTGGTTTTAATTTGCATTTTTTGGATGGCTAGTGATGTTGAGCATCTTTTCATATGTCTCTGGACCCTCTGTATGTCCTCCTTGGAGAAGTGTCTGTTCATGCCCTTTGCCTGTTTTTTAATTGGGTTGTTTGTCTTTCTGGAGTGGAATTGTTTGACTTTTTTATATGTTTTGGAGATTTAAACCCTTGTCTGCGGTATCATTGGCAAATGCATTTTTAATTTTACCGTTATCATTCATGCTTTGCTTGTGCCTTCTTTAAAATAATTTTTCCTAAGGTCATAAAATATTCTTCATGTTTTTCTAATTTATTTAGAAGTTTGTCTATAGTTATGAATGAATTTGTGCTTGACTTACATCTTAACAGATGTTAATATCCAATCTTCACATATAGCAATATTACAATTCACTTAGGTCTTTTAAAATGCCATGAATATCAAAAAGGCACGGAACTCACAACTATCAACAACTGAATTTAAAAAAAACCAAGACAAACTAAGCAAACAGCTAGCACAGGAACAGAATCATAGGTATAGAGACCAACTGGAGGGCTATCAGTGGGGATGGGGGAAGGAGAGAATGGGGGAAGGGTACAGGGGTTAAGAAGCATAATTTGTAGGAACAAAATAGACTGGGGGAGGTTAAGAACAGTGTGGGAAATGGAGAAGCCAAAGAACTTACACGCATGGCCCATGGATATGAACTAAGGAGAGAAGGGGTACCTGGAGGAGGGAGACCAAGGGGAAAAGTTGGAACAAATGTAATAGCATAATCAGTAAAATATACCAAAAAAATTAAAAAATTTAATTAATTTTTATAAAATTCACACAAATCTTTGGTATGTTTGTTCCTCGGTATTTTACATTCTATTACTATTTTAAGTGGCATTCTAAAATTATATTTTTGATACTTTTCTAATTTTTCTTCCAGGTTATGAATGTTCTATTACTTTTAATATACTTATCTTTTAATCGACAGCCTTGACTATCTTATTGATTTAAATTGTTTTTAGTCATTCTTGCATTTTTCTGTGTAGACAGCATCTGCAAATAATGGTAAATTGTTACTTCAGGTTTATTTTCCACCTGTATTTTTTTCCTTCTAAAATCACTTCTTAAAATCTTAAGAATGGTTTTGAATAGAAGTGGTGGTAATAGGTATTTTTTAAAAAATTTAGATATTTCTTCTAAATTTTTATTTCTCTTTATATTTATGTTGTTGTTAGCAAAAGCCAGAATTAGAGATGTCATTATATCAACAGAGACACTGTCACTATGAACAAAAGTGGACAGAAAACATGGGAAAAAATGAAAACAGGGATGTCGGGCTTCTCAGATCCTGGGAGATGGGACCACAGACCTGCTTGGCTTTGAATTGCCTCAAGAAAACTGAAAACTGACCCGGAGTGGATTCACAGATCATCAGACCTTTCCCAGCACAGGCCCGGAGCCAGGGCTGGTTCCTTCTTAGTTTCAAAGTGTATGGCTGCCTCGCTGGTTTCGGGTTTTGATGGACCAGGGTATCCCCACCCGGGGCTCAGGGGCAAGGACCTCAATAAGACAGGGATGGCACCTTGAGCTTAAGGGCAAGGCAACCCTCCAGAGCTAAGGGGGAGATGCTGCCACCCAGTGGGTTTGGAGGGCAGAGTGTTGAACCAAAGAAGTTTAATATTGAGCCTTTAAGATCTAATGGAGTTCACCTTGCCAGGTATTGGACATGCCTTGTACCCATCGCCCTTTCCTGCTTTCATATTTCTCCCATTGGGGGAGGGGTTATCAATCCTATGCCTGTTCCACCATTATATTTTTGGAAGCACATAACTTGTCTGCTTTTACAGGTTCACAGCTGAAGAGAAACTTTGCTTAAGGATGAATCATACCTTGAGTCTCACCCATGCCTGATTTGGATGATATTTGGATAAAACTTTGAACTTTAGATGTGATGCTGGATTGATTCAAGTACTACAGCATACATTTGCTCAATTTCCACCACTCCACTAAGATATTATTCTTTTCACATTCTTTCTGAATTTTGGAAAACATTTTCCATATTTACAAGTTGTCATCTGAAAATTTCATCATCTGAAGTTTGGGTGTGGGGGAATGTCTGATTCTGTTCTTTATTATTTCTGTGGATTCTTCTTAATGGTGTATTTTAGCTTATTTTTAAATCTATTTTTGTGATCTTAAATTCAGTGGGGCTCGGCTCTGGGAATCCTGTGTGGCCAGACTTGACTGCATGAATCCAAGGAAGGCATGCTTGGCATTTGAAGCCCTCAGGAGCACTGCTAACCTGCATCAGGATGCAAATTGATGTGAGAGAGTGTGCTCTGGAGAGGTGGTCTCAGTGAAGACTGCTTTACTTTTGTACCCAGAGCTAGGAAAATGTCGTATCTCACTTTCTGAAAAGCTAACTTTGTTTTCTCCCTAAAGCCCACCCTTTCACGGAAGAGGGAGTTCCTTAAGAAAACTGTGTGGTTACAGTTCCAAGTCTTCATTCTGCATGGCAATGGACATGTCGCCTGCCTTCTCAGGTAATTCAAATTTCAGCCCTTCAATTTTAAAGTCACGGAGGCTGCAGTAACATCACTCTCAGGTTTCTACATCTTGTTTCCAGTTTTGTATGAATTTTGGGTACGTGATGGTTATTCTACTTCTTGACCTCTGCAGTTAATGTCATGTTTGAATGCATCATCCAGCATTTTAGGAAAGGATTTTCTGAGCATGTCACTTGCCACACTGCTAGAAATAGGAGTTCTACATGCATTCATGCAGGAAGCAAGTTTTTCATTAAGATACTAGAGTCTGTTAAATTAAAAGTTAGTTTTAAATCAATAGTGACATGATATGAAGAAAATACTTTGAAATGACTTTACTGTTTTCATCTAGTAATATTTTGTGGTCACCTCATTATCCCTTATCTATTAGGGATAATCTTTGAAAATGTTATCCATAGAAAAAATATTGTGATAGATACTCATTGCATAAACTTTGGAACTTACAGAAAAATATTACAATATGAATTTACAGAGTATCTGTCTATTGCTTAAATTTTTGTTGCTTTATATTTTGATGCTTTTGCTAAATATTTTACCAAGGTATGCTTATGTTCTTAAAGCGATCATTCATTTATATTAATTAATTGAATCTGTGCCCCTATGTTGCTATGATAGTCTATAGATGAAAAATATACTTACTCTATGCGCTTGTAGCTCATTGAACAGAGAGTTGATGTCTAGTCTGGGATTGTCCACAGGAAGGAAGAGTTTCAGATACTTTTTTTATTTATTATTATAGTGTTGCTGAAAATAGATTGTTAAAAACACATACCATCCTACATTTCCTTCTGTAGCAATATCCACTGGGCACGATGCCAGGTTTCAATGTTTAATATTATAAAAAGTGCTTTTTATTTTTATAAAACCCTTATCAAAATACCATACATAAAATTTAAAGTTATATAGAGCATGATGCATATTACTACTTTAAAAAGAAAAGCCTATATTTTAGAATTAATAATTAATAATAAATTGACAGTTAAAAGTACTTTTACTAGCATTTCTCCAGTTTTTAAATTATTAAATAGATTATGCCTTTACAACTATCAACATAGACTAAACACATTACGTTTAACAACTGTTTGAAACTGGATGGAGGCTGAAAGAAGAAAAATAGCTTTAAAAGAATTTATCCAAGTGGGACTCCATATATTCCAGTAGCACGCATCAAGTCTTATGTCATTTTTATTGTCAGATATTTTAAAATTCCCCAAATAAACGTCATTGTTACCCTTTACTCTGGATATGAAAGTTTAATTCTAAGAGGTATCTCATTAGTCTCTTTGCTAAATAGGGACCAGTAACAGCCCTTTTGGACCTTCAGGTGGGGCTGGGGATAGAAGTACTTTCTTAGGGGTGACCCACTGATGGGGGGCAGGGAAGCCTTCTGAGGGGCAGTGGGTCCGAGGCCACCTGGAGTACCAGAGATGCTCTGAGAAGACAAGAGAGAAGGAACTCAGCAGGAACCTCTGCTGAGGTCAGAGGGCACAGCCTGAGCTTGTGCCTGCATCTGACCTTCACCTCTCCTCCCTCTGTCCTGGCACAACCCCCATGTGGCAGTCACAAGCACTGTAAGAAAGTGAAGAGGAGAGAGAAAAATGCTCAAGCTTCGAGATGAAAAGAATGACCTGGCTTGCTTCCTCTCCTGCACCCCTCCCCTCCTGCACATACTTCGGAGGCTGGGAGGAAGAGGGAGTTACAGATTGAAAACTGTGGGAGGAGCTCAGCATGACTTTAGACTGGGGATTTTAATTCAGAAATAACAGTGTCACTTGGCTGAAAACGACCTGCGGCCTATTTATTGTTTGTGAGTGACTGGAAAGTTACGAAGACTTACTCAAATTGGGGAAGAAAGAGCCCAACTTCCTTAGTTGAAGGGACAATACAAAGACAACAAAATGTGCCGTTGATGGCACACAATCGAATGGAGCTGTTTAGTCATGAATAGATTGTTCTGCATTTAACTGGAAGATGCATAGATCTTTCTCCTTAAAAAATAACCAGAATCAATACATGATACTATATAAGGTACTATAGGTTATTTAATAGGCATTTGTTTGAGCTTTGGCTATACAAACATGCTACATTTGATTAATTGATTTGTTCATCATTTCATTTATTCCATAAAAACACTGAATTCCGGTTCTAGGACTTTAGTAGGGAATAAATAGACAATTCTTTGCTCATGGAGTTTCTGCTACCAGGAAACAAATATCCTGAGGGTCCTGTTGAAAGCAGAAAACATTGTAAATTTCCAGCAAGGAAATTTTTAAAAGAAAGATTATATGCATTAAAATTCTGCTAGATACTCTGAAATTGCCCTCCAAAATGGTCATTCATGTAGACAAATCCATCAGTCATACAAGGAATGGTCTTGTTATACATCTTTTTTAATCTTGGCCAGTTTAATTCCTAAAGTTAACCTGTCAATGTTATTTTACTTTGCATTTATTAACTAGGATTGAATTTGGATGTCATTTCATAAATTTATTTGCCATGTTTATTCTTTTGGGTATACCTATTCACAGCCATTGACCTTGTGTTTATCTTCTATTGTCCTACTTTATTTGTTTTTTCTAACAGCCTCAATAGAATTCTTACTTGTTTTCTATAGTCTCTGTTTCCATTGTGAATTTCCTGCTTCGAAAGACCTTGCCTACCTCTCATTTTAAATGCTTCTTATAATTATAGTTATTCTGTAAGTTTAAATCATGTAGTAATCAATCCTCTTTCACGTTCTAAACAGCAAGTGCATTTTCTAAATGCCATGAACTAATTTCTCCCACTGATCTTAATAGTCTATTTCATTATATTTTAAATTTTCATTTGTATTCGTGTTTGTTTTCATTTGATTTTTCTCTCTGCTTCTTCTTACCTAGTTCCAAATGAAATTGCATTGTCAACTATTCATTTGAAATAATTTCAGACTTACAAAACAATTTAAAAGATAATACAGAGTCCTCCCTTATGGACTCTTTCCTAAATGTTAAAATCATTCCTAAATGTTAAAATCTTACCTAATCATAGTAAAATTAATACAACCAGGAAATTAACATTGATACAATGCTTCTAACCTGGATACTTTAGTGTGGGAATCTAGAATTATTTGGGGGTTACCTTCTTTTGATTTATGTGAAAGTCACTAATGTATTACTTTCACATTTGAGCATCTAACTCATATATTCAAATTCTCAGGAAAGTGTGTTGATTTCTTCATCTTAGAAATGAAATTGGAGATTAAAATTAATTGAAAATTCCATGTTCTGAAAGACTTGCCACTGTTCAGAAATATGTCATCCACTTTCCTTTGCATTATAATAGACTGTTAAATGAAAAAGTTAAGAACTTTTATTTTATATTTATTTATTTTTTAAATTTTTTATTGTTGTTCAAATACAGTTGTTTCCATTTTCCTGCCACCGCTTTTCCCTGTCCCACCCATCCCTGCCACCCACCCTCAATCCTTCTCCCCTTTGCCTTTGTCCATGGGTCCTTTATACATGTTCCTTGACTGAAAAAGTTAAGAACTTTCAGATCTGTCATCTGTAAAGTTTTCTTGTGCTTTATTGACTTAAAAAAAAATCTGCTAGGCAGCAACTGTTAGTTTGAAACTTCAATGCACATTTTAAATCTAATCATTTGTCAAAGCAATTCTGTAAAGCTATTTTTGGACAACATCCAAAATCTTCTGTCTAAAATATATGTCTCTTAAAATTTAACTGATATTAGAGACAATCATGGATACATAAGGCTTCCACCTTAAATTTTCTTTAAAAAAAAAAAAAACACCTTCAAGTCTTTTGTATGATTTTCCTGACTCTCTCTCCCCATAAAGTAATGTAGTTTTCATCACACTAATGGGGTGTATTTGAACATTGTTTTAAATAAGGAGTGTTAGTGCCTTCCCCCCTCCCGCCCCCGCTCATTTGACCTCATACATTTCTAAACAAATTGTCTAATATTCTGAATAGTTTTAAATGCTACTTTGTTCCCTATGAAACATAGTCCTCCCTCCCCCACCTCACTGTGGATGTGCAGTATGAATGAGACTGACACCTTTCATGTGTTAATGCACTAATATTTTGCTTCTGTTTTGTTTTATTACAAAAGGATCAGCCTTTCTGATTAACAGAGTTACCAATTATTTTCCCTTCTTCTATCACAACTTGCTTTCCTTAGACTTTGATCTAGTGCATCAAAGGTATGTATATTTTAGGTTCTACATTTTGCTAAAATTATTTGAAACAAAAGGTAGGACTTCACAGTCACTAAATCAACAAACACCCTCCCCCCCCATAAAGTGTAATTCATCCTCTAGGTAAACTATTAAAGCACCAATAGAAAGGGAAGGTTTAGATCAGGAGTTCCCAAGTATTTTGTCTCAGGTTACTTTACACTTTTAAAAATTATTGAGGATCATAAGAGCTTTTACTTAAAAAAATTAACCTATCAATATTTACCATATGGACAATTAATATTGAGAAGATATGAAATCAGTATGCATTAAGTCATTTTACAATAATGTTAGTAAATCCACTGTTAAGATAAATGACATTTTTGTAACACTGTCCAGAATGACAAGTAACAGTGGAGTAGTGGCATTGTTTTTCTTTTGAAAACCTCTTTAATGCCTTCGTTAATGGAAGATGCCTGAATTGTCATAGCCGCTTCCACAGCCAATCTGTTGTGATATTGCACCTTATATAGCTCCTGGAAAACTCTAATATGTACTTGTGAGAGCATGAGAGTGAGGCAAGTAACTAAAGTTTTAGTATTAACATAAAATATTTTTGAGCTTGCTGACAACCACCCATGAAACTAAAGAGATACTGATTCAGATTACTAGCTACAAACTTGAGGGAATGGCCAGGCTGAAATAAATAAGGAAGCAATCCTCAGAGAGTAAGTTAAAATTAAATATATATTTATTTATATAAGGTATTTAATATATTGTATATGTGCATATATATTCACTGATTCTTGAATGTATAAATATACATGTATGCATGTCTGTACTATATAGCTTTAAAATTCCAAAAAGGCAAAACTACTACACAAATGCTTATGTTTGTATAAAATGGTCTTAACACTAAAGAATTTCTAGGGAGAATTTGCCTCTGAAGATTAACATTGGTTACCTGGGCATATTCTTTTTTGTTGCTGCATAGCAAATTACCACAAACAAAGTGGCTTGAAGCAACACCCATTTATCATCTCCCATTCTGTTAAGTCAGAAGTCTGGCATGATGTGAATTGGTTCTCTGCTGCGGGTATCTCAAGGTTGAAATGAAAGTGTTGGCTGAGTTAAGTTTTCATCTGGAGCCTCTGGGGAAGTATCTGCTTCAAAGCTCTTTCTTGTTGTTGAAAGAATTCATTTCCTTGTGGCTATAAGACAGTGATCCCTGCTCTCTTGCTGGCTGTGAGCCTGGGGTTCCTCCCAAGCCTGAGGGTCTGGTCTCTGTCTCTTTTCATGTGGCCCCTTCATCTTCAAAGTCAATAATAAATAATCCCCTTTGCTTTGAACCTCTCTCAAAGGTCTACTCTCTCCCACTTCCTCTTCTGCCACCAAATGCAGAAAATGCTTTGCTAAGAAAGGGCTCACGTGATACAGATAGGTCCGTGCTGACAATCTCCCTTTCTTATGGTCAACTCTTTCATATAAAGTAACATAATCACTGGATTGGTATTTCACCACATTCGCAGGTTCTGCCCACACTCAAAAGGGAGGAGGTTCCATGGTCCAGAGTCATTGGGTCATTTCAGTTTGTGTCTGCCACTGGATTTGGACAATGAATGGTTAAGCATGATGTGGTGGGCAGCCCCTGAGACTGGTCCAAGGTCCATATCATCTAATTCTCATGCCCTCCTGTAATCTTCTTACCCAAAGTGTGAACTGCACCTCCTGATTCACTTCTAACAATTAGAGTATGGAAAAAATGGGTGGAGTGTTTCTTCTGGGACAGGGTGATAAAGACATATCCTGCACACTCCCTCATGTTCATTTAATTACTCGCTGCAATGGAAGGCAGCTGGCGTGTTGTGACTTTGGCCATGCAGTGTGCTGCAGACAAGGAGGGAAACCTCCGATCACCAGCCAGCACAAACTAGGACACTTAGTCCTAAACCCAAAAGAAATCAAATCTTACCCCTGATCATGTGCCTGAGCTTAGAAGTGGATCCTCCTCCCCATTGAGCGAAGGCTCAATGCAGATGAGACTGCAGCCCTGGCTGACACCTTGACTGCAGCCTGTGAAAGAACCTGAAGCAGGGGCACTCTGATAAACCATGTCCTGATTCCTGACTCACAGGGCATATGATATAATGAATACTTGTTATTTTCAGCTGCTAAGGTTTATGGTAATAATTTGTTGTGCAGCAGTAGATAACTTACATAGCTGATAAAACAAAATTACTAAAAAAGGAAATAATCATGATGTATCATTAAGGACAAATGTGGCTTGTGGTGTTTGACTTACAATATTGTGGACCACTGAATAAGAATTTGTATAATGACTCAAAATTCACAAGGACAATGATCATTAAAAAAAATATTCTGGTGGAGTTTCTTTTTACGCGGTAGCCAATGATATAGGAATACTGGTCCCTGTCTCACTATCTGAATTGAACCAAATGTTTATTATGTAGTCACCTACACAGCATCTGGCAATTATTGTGAATGAATAACATCAAGAAAGATATGGATGCTCCAAACCTCAAATAGAAAATGTAACTGGAATGGAAATGTAGTTGTCAGTAAAAAAGAAAAGATAAGAAAATGTATTTTATTATATTTAGTGTGGATGTGGAACTTGGGAACAAGTAAAAGGGCAGGGATGTAGGAATCGTAAAGGAGAGGTACGCATACCTACTGTACTTTAAGGATTGACAATTAGCAATATGAACATAAAAGATTGTTATTCTCTATTAAGAAAAGCTAGACATTTTATTTCTTATCAATACTCAACTACAGTGAGTGGATAATTCAGTCATGAATTTCACTTCAGGTTCATCAGCATTAAATTGATAAGAATAATTACAGTGTCTTTACATACATTTCCCAAATTTGTTTTGCTTTAAAATTTTGTATTGTATAGTGAACTCTGGAATTAAATATCTAACTTGAAATTGGATTTAATAAAATATTAGAGTAGCAGAGTTTCAGATATATTCAACTGTATGCTAGAAAATTTTATTTTCTTGTCTTCTGTCGATCTATGTCTTATGAAACCTGACTTTTTAAAAATTAAACTCAGATTCCAAACTACAAGACTATACACAGCACATTTTCTTTTCCTGCTTCTTTGCTTGTATCACTCCCTAAGGCCATCTTCGTCTCTTCTCCAGTAAGCCAACTCCCATTGCTGAACAAAATATAATATATCAAAACTTACTGTCTTTCTGTGGTATTGCTTAGCTTCATTGCTCTATTCATTTTTTTTTACAAACTCCCAACAACCCCCTTTCCTTTTTATACATTTTTTGAATTGCTATTTTTAATTATTTTAAAGTATATTTTATTTTATTTTATATTTTCATACTAGGATAGCTTTAATCATTCTTACTATCATTGATGATAATAAGTATATTTTATTGATTATGCTATTAGAACTGTCCCAACTTTTCCCCTTATGCCTCCCTTCATTTGGTACCCCACTTTCCTCCAGCACCCCCCTTAGTTAATGTCCAGGTTTTGTGCACATAAGTTCTTTTGCTTCTCCATTTCCTGTACTATGCTTAACATCACTGTCTATTTTGTATCTACCAGTTATGTTTCTTAATCCCTGCATATTTTCCACCTTTCTCTCCCTCCCCCCTCCCATCTGACCACCCTCCAAATGATCTCCATATCTATGATTCTGTTCCTGTTCTGGTTCTGTGCTTAATTTTGTTTTATTTTTTATTTTTATTTTTTTAGATTGTTGTGAGATTATTGCCATCTTGTTCATAGTTGTGAGATTATTGTCATCTTAATGTTCATAGTTTGATCTCCTTTTTCTTAAATAAGTCCCTTTAACATTTCATGTAATAATGGCTTGGTGATGATGAACTCCTTTAGCTTTACCTTGTCTGGGGAGTACTTTATCTGCCCCTCCATCCTAAATGATAGCTTTGCTGGATACAGTAATCAAGGTTATAGGTCCTTGATTTTCATCACTTTGAATACTTCTTGCCAGTCCCTTCTTGCCTGCAAAGTTTCTATTGAGAAATCAGTCTTGTGGACACTCCTTTGTAGCACTCCAGGTCTCCACCCCTCCTACCTGTCTGGATGAATGAGACTTCTTTAAACTCTTGGTTGTTAGACTTCCATATAGTTTGATTTTCTGGCATTTCTGGGGGTTATTTGTTTTGAGGTTACTTGTATTTCTTCTTGTGGTTGTATGAGAAGGTGAAGCATGTCTACCTGTACCTCCATCTTGACCAGAAGTCCCTTTTTATATTTCTATATTTCTCCAGAGACTACTTTTTCTCTTTCTTGTGTCTGGAACTGTGCTGTCTTTTTTTTTTTTTTTTTCCAATCAGGAGTAAGATGAAACTTTGATATACATGCTAAAGTGTTGCCAATGGACTCCACTAATGTCTCAACACCATCTGTTATTGGTTGCACCCGTATCACTGTCTCCTGAACAGTGAGATCACTGACTCATGGTCTTTCTGGGAACAATCAGTGTCTCATGGTTTTATTGGAGTGTGGCATTCTTCTGAGTGTTCCTTCTTAGTCTCAGAAGTTTAGAGTTTATAATAATCCTAGGATTTTTAAGCCATTAGAGTTGGACATCATTTTAAATTTCCCAATCTGGTGACTGTGTGATGGCTTGTTCCCTATATTCTTATTTTATCACAGCACTTGTACTTTCCCCATGGTTTCATGTAAGAGCAATAAAACATTGATGTTAAATTAGGTCTGATTTTAGATATGGGAATGATCCAAAATATTTGGTGCCACATGTCAGGGAGGACGTTGATGCTTATAGTGAGTCATTAAATCCTAGGAGATTACAAGAAGAAGTTTGGGGAGAAATTTCCAGGAAAACATGCTGGTGTTATAGAGGCAAGCTGATTTATTTTATCTTTCTTAAAATGTTTTTCCAAATGACTTTCCATCTTCTCCCCAAGCATAGTAATATATAAATGTTTAAAGCTTTGAAAGGAAGATAACTTAATAATGATTGTGCACTTGTTTAATTACATGCCCACATTATAGAGGCTTTGAGGACACTGAGAAGCAAAGTAATATCTTTCAATTACTGTCACATCATAGGTCCAAATCTTCCATTTTGCAAATAAATCAGAACTCTACTGGAAAGTGACTATGAAAAGGACAATCTTGGAAAGAGTAACATAATTATATTTTGCCATGTGTGTTTTGGGATGCAAATATAAATCTGATGATTTTCTTAATCTATGGCTCAATACAGAATATTTGATTTTCATGTTTATTTCCATCTTTCTTCTTATTGACCCCCACACCTGACACTGCTGATTCAAACTGGATGTGGAAGCGAGAATTTTACGTTACAGGAAACTGCTTATATTGCATAATGTCTTAACAGTTAAGTGTTAAAACAGAAGATGGTGCTACATTATGAAAGGCAACTGAGAATGGCACATGACAAGCTTGGTGGTGCAGCTGTAGTGGGACAGCTTCTCATAAGCCTTGGAAAACAGCAGAGAGGTGACAGGCAGAGAGAGCAAATATATGGCCATCATGGTTCAGACCTTCTGTTATTTTTATGGAAAAATAAAGTCACAGTGATATGTGTGCAAGTTTTTAAGAACATAGTGATTTTTATGGAAAAATAATATGGAAAGTAAAACAAAAAGAAAACTCTAAGGTAAAAATATAAATAAGTGGTATTGTTTTTAAATAAACTGAAGATGAATGTGGTTCCTAGTTTAATTAAATCAGAAACTGAATAATGCTGCATAATTAAAATTCTATAATGGTTCATAAGTTACAAGTAAAGCACAAATTCTAATAGTTTATCTTTATCCAAATCTAATCATCACATTAACTTCACTTATTATATATGTCAAAATACAGAAAAAAGAAAATACTTTTATGGAGAAAATTTTCCCACTGATAATATGACAAGGACAATGGCCAATGGATAGTTGAAAGGCAAATGATCATTATCTACATATTTTATGTGTTGTTTTAAGCAGTAGGATGTCCCCTGGAGAAGAAGATAAGGACATCAGCAACTCAGAATACAGGGAGCGGGGAAAGGTGAGCAATTAAACAAAACTTTCTGGAATCAAGGAAATAAAAATGGTTCTGGGATTTATCAAAAGACACTATACTCTTGATTCTGTAGAAGAAGCATACTTCTTTTCTCTTTTCTTTTCTTTTCTTTTGTTTTCTTTTCTTTTCGTTACTCGGCTGACTTGGGAAATGGAAATAGGATGGCTGTTAAAAAACAAGTATGATATTCCAAGGGACCAAGTTTTCATATCCTTGAGCCAGTGAGTAAACATTGCAACACAAAGAAAAGCTCAGATATGAAAAATAACTCCTACAGGTTGGAAGAAACGGTTGAATGATTATCTATATGGAATTTTTATCCAATAGCCGTGTTCTAAATCCAAAAGTAGGAAAATCATACAATAGAGTTTAGTTTTAGATTCCAGATAATGAGAAGCAATTGATAAGATCAAGGACTGTGGCAGAACTGCCACAGATTGGAGAATACCAAGAAGAAAGGACAACTAAATGCAGTGTGACATCCAGCCTTGAATTCTAAAACAGAAGAAGGACATTTGTGAGGAATCTGGAGGAATCTGAATAAGGTCAGTAGTTTAGTTAATAATGTGTCAATGTTTATTTCTTTTAATAATTGTATGATATCATAAAGGTAAGTTGTTATAAGAGTGGGATATGAGTAAAGAGTATGTAGGGAATCTCTGCACTATCTTTGCAATTTTTTGTATATTTAAGTTTATTTCAAGTTAAAAGTTTCTAAGGGGTGAATGCTGGTTGAAGGGGGTTGCAGGGCAGAGCGGAATAAAGGGAAGAAAAAAATGGGACAACTGTAATAGTAGAATCAATAAAATATATTTTAAAAAAGTTTGTGAAACTAAACATATTTAAAAATATATCTATTGAACTAAGGTCAAGTGCGTAGTCTTTGCACACTAAATGGATCTTTAATTTTCACTTATAAATTGCATGTGAGGAGGCAATGAGATAGAATTGAAGAAAAATTAATAATCCAAATTATGTGATATAACATAATGATGAGTCCTGGCCTTAAAATATACCTAATTAAAGTATATATAAAAGATACAAGGAAAAGACAAAGGATATTTAGAAAAGAAAAATAGTATCCTGAATGAATACAATGAGTGGTTAGAGGTCAAAAATAATTACATGTAGGCAACAGTATTTTAATTACATTTTCAATTTGATAGATAGTATGTTCTTACATTCCAAGATAAAACACTAACAAAGGAAGTTGTTATAAATTTGAACACAAGTTCTAAGGAATGTGCTAGCTAAGGCACATCATGTAGAAAGTAAAATTTAAGAGATGGGGAAGAAATAGAGTTTGAAGTGAAAATATATCAGAGGAATTTCTAGAGTGGAATTGTTTTAATTTTCATTCATGATGCTATCACGGAAAGCCATAAGGGCAGTAACAGAATAACTGCTCCTCTAAAGCGTATCTTCTGTTTTCAAGACAGCAGCCATTAGTATTACCGTAATGACACCGAGCGCGGAGCTGAATCTCCTGACTTCATCCCAACTTCCGGACACTGCGGGTAGGTTGAACTGCTGTCTGCAACACTGCCTTCTTCCTTTTGTCTTTTTCCGCATGACTTCACTGTTCCCCTGATTAGAGATGGATATACTGTAATTCCCCACTTAAGACTTTCTTTGGCCAATTGAATGTTAAAAAAACATTACAACAGCAAAAAGTTGCAAAAACTTGAAATGTGCTTTGCGCAAGGGGCTGCTTTCCTGCATTTTTGTCACATTCACATCAAAATCGTGCTCCAGGTTGTCACCTGGTCCTGAGATAATGACAGACACATGGGACGTCTGAGGTCTGGAGCTTAGAGCCAAGCTCCGAGGAGCCCATCCCAAATTGCCCAAACCCCGTCTGGCTTGGACACAAAGGAGAACAGTATTATACTATTAATTTCGAGAGATGTTGGTGATTTTCACAGCTTTATTATGCTAATAGATGACTGATACAGTAAGTTAGCAATGGTTAGATATATTTATGAAAGTTAAGTGACTTCAGCATATATATATATCTGTGTGTATGTACATACAGTTTATTTTTTCAAAATTATGAGACTTAGAAAGAAATTTATTAGAAATCTATTACTTGTTAGTTAGTATAAAAAACTCAGAGCTTTAAGAAATATCACATGAAAAGTTAAATGGTTAAATGTAATGAATTTATATTGCTTTATCATAAATTCTTTACAATATAAAAATAAAATAAACATAACTATTTTTACAATATGAAAAACATTGTATTCCTTGTAACCAGGGTGTTTTCACTGAAGACTTTAAATATATACATTTATCATGTAACATATTAAATACAAACTGCTCTATTTTGCATATGTTATTTATGGGTCTGAGAAACAATGCATATTTAAAATCCAAAAGATTAAGTTAAATGCACTGCAATAATGATATTTTTAAAAGCAAGCAAGGGAACTTAGAGCTCACTCAGTGCATTTAAAATTTTTAAATTGTACTGATGAAAATATTTGATCCTACAAGAAAAAAATGATGAAGTGGAAGATTTACTTTTCAGGTCCTATTGAGAATTTATATATAAAATAATTGGCCTTCTAGCTTTTTTATTATAGTATTCAGTAGTGTCTAACATACTAATTATTCTCAAGAGTACATTTTTATGAAAAAAGATGCATATTCCAATAATTGTTTATAACAGACTGGAACTGACTCTACATTAAAGTAAATGACTTACTATTAGTGAAAATAACTTGATAGATATCAGTTTTGAAATTACAGATCAAGTTCTAAACATCGATGGTATTTGAACTCAATTACTTAAATAAGATGGATACATAAACTGTACATATGTACATACACAAATATATAAAACATTCTACTATTGCTTTCATACAGGTTATTAAATATCCAACAATTATTTAAATTCATTACTAAATATTACTAGTCAATTTTCAAGAAATAAAAAATATAATTTTGTTATTTTCTCTTTATATTAGCAAGAAATAAAACTACTTATGTTCCTTAAAAATAATATGCATAATTCTGGTATCAGATGGTATCACAAAAAGTTTCTGTGAATTTGCTATATTTGAATTTTATAACAGGTTATACAGAGGCTGCAAACACAACCCAGTGCACTGTAAGTTAACCTTAATAGAGAGTGATTGCTTCTTTTCCACTATTGTGATACCATTGCTTACAAATAACTGCAAATATCTTTACTGGTTATAGTTCTTTATATATTTCAATAGTTTTTTTAATGTAATGTGCAAGAGACCTTGATTGTGAAGCCCATTTCAGAGAGGCAAATCTTTGTGGATTGTAGTTGTACTAAGGACCTACCTGTGCACTGCTTAATTGAATTAGGAACTTACCATATGTGTGTTAATTGGGTCTTGAAGGAAAGTCAGGTGTGCCTTTTGTCCACATGTATGGAAATACAATTGGGTTATGGAAAAAAGTCTTTTAGGCTCCTTTGCACGCACACTCCCTGGCACCTCTGCCTAGCAGGAAGTAAAGGACAAAATGGAAAAAAAAGAAAGAAAAGTAAAAGGATGAAAGGAAAGGAACATGTTCAAGAGAAGGGTGTTCTAGTTCACAGGAAGAACACGATTTGCCAGAAATAAATCACACTTCCCTCCACTACTACTGCCTTGATATTGTAAATGAAAAAGTGAAGCAAAACAGTAGTTTAGGATCAATTTGCTTTTTATAGGTGATTCACGGTTACCCAGGACTGGAATTTAAATAGATCTGTTTGTATGTTCATTAATTTAAGGAAAATTTAGACATACTAGAAATATTGGAAAGCTCTTAAGGAAATCCAAAATAATTTCTATATGATATATGTAAGGCATCCAAATGGCATTTGGTACAAGCATTGTGTAATTTGTTTCCTTGGTCTACATTTCTGGTCATTCCTGATGACAAGTGTGAAAAGTCAGAAAGCATTCTAGCATCTGTGATCCATTAACATTTCCAAGCAGGCAATAGAACATAAGTGTGTTGTATTAAGTGTGTTTTAGGAAGAGGCAGAGGTGATAAGATATTTGACAATGACTGAGTTTGGGTGTAATTCCCCTAAAACAACTAGTGGTTTCCACAACTAGTGGTTTCTGAAACGGTCCTCAAAGATTGATTCGGTGTACTGCTTTGCGCTCTGTCACAGGGCTTTTGTTTGGTTCCATGGGAGTTAATTCTGAGGTCAGAGATCTGAGCATTGGGTTTTCTAGAAGGTAAGCCAATTGTTCTTTACTGATACAATTGACTTGGTGGCAAGAAGTTGACTGGATTGAAGTGTTAACCCCCTACCTCTCTTTCATCACTTTGTGCTCCATTCCTTTGGGTTATCAAGGCAATATCACCTTCAAAAAGCTGCTCATTAAAATGCATTTTTGGGAGGTACTTAATCATCAACTGAATTGACAGCTAACTGGAATATATCTAAAATAATAGATTACTAAACAGAGAGAATTTAATCAGAGAAAGAATGGGGGACAAAGAGGAACAAAGACCATTCTTGCTTAGTTGGTTTTCTAAAGCAGCAGTGTCTCCGGTGGGCTTCCCCAGAAAGCAGGTCCTCAGACAAAGTAGTTAGCACTGGTTTAAAATCACATATGGCAGGGGAGGAAGCGGGGTTGGGTAGAGGGCGAGGTGGAGGCGCAGTGGACACTGACAGCTTGGCCACTCCCACGGGTGCTTTGGGGCTAGAATTACCTGAGGAGTTAGTTGTTCCGTGTTGGCTGTATGGGTAAAGCCTTTCCGGCCCAGCCACATAAGCCTTTGCATAAAGACCAGCACACCAAGGCTGGAGATAGGTGACTCTCTGCAGCTGAGGCGATCTTTGAAGTGGCTCTCGGCACCTCTTTGTTAAACACCATCTGTTTAAAAAGAAAATGTCCTTCCTTGGTAGGAAGTGCGGATGGCACATCAGCCTGTCCCACCAGAGCACCAATGTTACTTTTGTGTCCCTATAAGTTTCAAAACCTTGAAAACAGTAAACATTCAACAAATTATAGCAAAATGATTGATTATTAAGGGGAATAAGGTTTAAAAAAAGTTGAGTGCTTAGAAGATAGGAGCAGGAATTAGGAAAGAAATTCAAGAGGACAGATTCCGCTAGAACCTTTCCAGGCCTGAGGGCATAGGGTACCCCTGTGAAATGGGAAAGGGGCCACTACTGTAGACACTCTTTACAACTGGGTAACTGTTGCTTCCCAAAGATTAGTGGTTTTTGTACCAGCGTTGAGTTTCCAAGTGGCCTGCGTTTACGCCAGCCCATTATCCATGACACTGAATCTCGAATTCTGTCCCCTGGAAAAACTGTGATTAAATTCACTCTATGTTTATTTATGCAGGTGTTCATCTGATAGTAAAGTTGGTGATGAATATTCAATTGTTTGCAAATGAGTATCTTTCATCCCTTTCACCTATATTTTTTTCAGTTTTTTCTTATAAAGAAAAAGTTAGTGTTAGTTACTGATATGATAAATTATGGCTCTCTTAGGAAAAATATTCTCTTTAAAGTATACTCTTTCCTATACTACATTTGCTGTTAGAAAAAAATCTACTATAGGGAGGCATGTGTGTGCTTTATTAAAGACTAGCTGGCTAAATATAACTTTTTAAACTTTAATCAATGGGATTTAAAAAGTGGAAGTTGCTGCATTAGTGTTTGCTCACCCACTCATTTCTTAATGAGCTGCTCAGAATTTTGACATTGTAGTCAATAAATCATGCTGAAAGGGAATAATAAAAATGCACATTTAATTTTATTGGAGAAAGTATCATTACATAAGCATGTTGTTGCCTTATTTCATATTTTGAAGGTATTCTGTGTTTAATCATTTTATGTACACTTGGAAGGCAGTGCTACAAAAAATGGTTTTTGGCCGGAAATTGTCAAAGAAAGATATTACATCATTTACTTTAAGAACCCAAAATTCTGAAAGTTCACCATCATTCTGGAGTTCTTTAAAAAATCAATGTAAGTGTTGCTGCTCCTTCTAAGGACACTTTAAGTTATTGCATATACTAAAATATTTGTGTAAATGTGAAAACTGGATGGCAAATAAGTGCACTAATAAGCCAGTGTGTTTTCCTTTAGTCATTCCTTTCCTCTCTTGTTTCTCATTTCACAAGCCTTAAATACAGAGGCTGTTGCTAGTCAAGTGCACTCAGTGTCCCCTAGTGACTTGGTTCTTTTTCATTCTTTTCTGTCTTCAAGATAAATAGATGTCAGACCTCTCCAGAAGGTATCCAGCCATGTAATATGAAAAATAGAAACATTTATTGAAGAAGATATAGGAAACATTGTACACAGAACAGTGACACCTCAGTCCCCTTCAAGGTAGGCACCTTGGAACCTCACAGAGTTCTTCCAATTGCCATCAGCTGCCCTGTAGAAATTTCCCAAATGTTATCAATGGTCCAAAATCTCTTCCCTTGCAAGGGTGATTTTAGTTTTGGGAAAAGCCAGAAGTCATGGGGCATCAAATCTGGGCTGTAGGGGGATTGAGTCACCTGGGTGATTTGACATTTCACCAAAAAACTCCGCATGAGAGGTGATGCATGAGTGGGCATGTTGTCATGATGAAGCTGCCAGTCACTAGTTACCCATAACTGCAGCCTTCTGAATCATCTGAAGAGTTTCATGGAGGAATGTTCAAGCTTAATGCAAAATTTGACACAGATTCATTGCTGTACTTGTTTATTTATTTTGAATGGGATGGCTACACAGTACACATGTTCACTCAGCAGTGTCTATCACCACCACTGGATAGTACAGTAAAGTCGTTATTGTTCTTGCATGAGCATTCCAATTCACTCTTCTTGGCTGCCAGGTTACACGGATGTAATTGACCACTGTGGTTTGTTGACCATGTTTATAATTAAAGGATGCCATATTTTCATCACTGGTTATGAAAATAAAGATGTTACTTTCTTCTAGAATGTGCTCCAAGTTCCTTTGTAGCAGTGAAATATCAAGGCTTGGAACCAACACAAACCAACAGAAATATCAACACAAATACCAACACAAATATTTAGAAGAACTAAATGCAGATGGCAAAACCCAGAGTTTTAAAAAATATCTTATTTATTTATTTTTAGAGAACAGGGAAGGGAAGGAGAGAAAGAGGAGAACATCAATATGTGGTTGCTTCTCATGTACCCCCTTCTGGGGACTGGGCCTGCAACCCAGGCATGTACCCTGACTGGGAATCAAACTGGTGACCCTTTGGTTCAAAGGCCAGTACTCAATCCACTGAGCCACACCATCCAGGGCCAAAACTCATATTATTTATACCATTTAATCAATGATCCTTCACTCCTGCTGTTCTATCTTTTCCTAATTTATTTTTTAACTTTTATTGAATTTATGACTGCATAATATTTTTTGGGGGGGTTCCTTACAAACATTTTTTCTATGCATTGATATAACATAAATAAATAAATATTGAGTTGAAAACCAATGAGGTTCTTTCCATTCAAGATTGTATTTGAGGGTTTTCCCCCCTATTATTATTGCTTCTCACGGGCATGGCCATACAGTTGGGTATCACCATATTGCCTGGCCCTACAGCAGCCTGTCATGAGCCCAGGCTTTGTCCTGGTGGAATTGAGGTCCCTTTAAAAATTGGTTAGTCTGTGGTGGGTTGGGATGGGAGTAAAAGACAGAAAACTGTACAAGAACAACAATTAAAATAACAAAATTAAATTAATTTTTTATGGTGAATAAAAAATTGGTTAGTCTGTTGTGACATCAACACCTAAACCTGAGTGTCTTTGTTTTTGTTCTTAATATTTGCTGGGCTATGTAGGCAGGTTTAAGCTCCAGTGTTTTTATGGTGAATGTAGACAAGCTTAGCCTCTCTTCCCATTCTCTCTTCCCAAATCCCTTCCTAATGCTAGATTTTTTAAACTTAAAATCCTGATAAATGCCTAGTTCCATTCTTTGAGAAAGTGTTGCTTCTGCCTGACTCCCTAACTGTGCTGTGTTAGTGTTGTGCACCGGTATTCAACATTTCCTTCTCTTTTTGTGCTGTGTTGTGCTTGCTCTGCGTTCATTGTCTGGCATATGGTGATAGTGTCTGGCCTGCAGCTGCCTGTTGCAATAGTGTCTGGCATGTTGTGATATTGTCCAGT
This sequence comes from Anoura caudifer, assembly GCA_004027475.1. Taxonomy (NCBI): domain Eukaryota; kingdom Metazoa; phylum Chordata; class Mammalia; order Chiroptera; family Phyllostomidae; genus Anoura; species Anoura caudifer. The sequence continues at coordinate 19,505 of PVKU01003432.1, read as the reverse complement.
ATGTCTTGATATTGTCCATCCCCAGAGCTGTGTCTCAGGATATTTTCTGCCAGGTCACTGACTGCATAACTTTTTAAATGTATGTGCAACACTTGGAAAATCATAACATAAAGGAATGAGAAAATATAACAGTGGGGAATCGTAACCCACCCCACAATTCTTTCTACATTGTGTAAATGCTGACTCTGACTGATACGTAGCTTGTAGATAAAGAGCATGTAGGTATTAGACTCCTGGGGACGAACTTCAGAAGATACAGACTCCAACATTCAGATGTTCCAGCTCCAGGAGATTTGATGACTTTCAGCCAGTTATCTGAACAGACTGTACTGGCTTGCCTGCAGCCCCCTCAACAGAGAATTTCAACCCCCTCCCCTGCTTTCCCTCTTCATCCTTACAGAAACCTCTGCCTACACTCAGATGGGGAGATGGTCTTTGGGACCAGGTGGTCAGCACTTGAATAATCCTGTTTCCCTCTCTCCAGTACCTATCTCACGAGTTAGGCTTTTGTTGTGGCGATCGGCTGGACCTGCATTTGATAAGAAATATATATGACATTTAAAAAAATTTAGAGGTAGTTAACATTTAAAGAATCATTTGCAAAACAAACTAGTAAAATGTTTGTGTAAGTTTTAATCACTTGGAGTATCTATCAGTTATAAATATAAAAGCAACACGAATAAAGTTGTGAAATAAATAAAGTTCAAAGTTTGCAATTGATAATACCCTGCCTCTGCCTGCCGGGAGTGACTTTCAGTCTACGGCTCACTCTCTAACCCACCTGCTGTGTAGGAACAGCCTAATCAGGGACCCCATCCTACAAAGGGGAAAATTTTAACTTGCAATAGTTGGTAGTTAATTCATATATGTAGTTATTAAGCCAGGGCTCAAATTCAGGACTTTTTTTTTTTTCATCTTTTAGCACCTAATTTTGCTAGACAAGTACAAAAGGGGTCTTGCCCTCAGTGGACCCTGTCCTGGTGAAGCATAACAAAACCTGGTCACTGTTGCAGAAATTGAGATGTTTATAAGCTGCCCAAGTCATAACCCAGCCTGCATGGAGGAGATGGAGGTATTAGATGCAAAGGCTCTTTAAGTCGTCTAGAAGAGGGTAGGGTTTGTGTTTTGCTAATTAACTTCATAGTTAATTTTTAAAAATCATACTATGCAAACTTGACTGAGACTATACCTTCTTTCAAACTCCTTCTGTTAATCTCCGTCATCCTAGAATAAAGCTCTCTTCCGCACCAGCTAAGCAAAATGTCCTAGAATAGGAATCAGCCTGAGCATTTGGGATTCCAAATCACTCCTTGTTTCATTCAAAGAGTGGAATGATTTTGAGGAATTAGCTTTCAGTTTATTTAGGCTTTCTTTAATGTCACTTAATAAAGTTTTACAATTTTCTCCATAGGATTCTAGCACACCTTTTATTAAATTTGTTGTTGGTCTCCTTGTTCTTTGCTATTATTGAGTATAATATTTGCTGTGGTATTTTTCATCAGTAAGAAAGTTTCTTTGTCTCTAGAAGATATTTTTGCTCTTCATGTGTTTTATTTTTCATCACAAAATGAGTTCCACTCAGCAATTTCAGGTGAGAAAAAATAATGGAGTAATGTTTAAAATTCTGAGGAAAAATTATAATCCCCCAATTTTTTTATTCAGCTAAGACAAAATAAAGATGGGGATATTTATTATTATCCAAGCCAAGATACTAGTCAAATATAAAGTATGCATTAAATAGATGCTTTAAAATGTAATAAAACTCAGACTATCAATGGACTTTTCATGGCACAACAAACAGAAACGAATAAATAAAAAAGTAGAAAGCAACATTAACCACAATAACAAAAAAAATGGTGATTGAAACAACCACCAATTAGAAGTTATTTTTTTTAAATATGGAGTTAAAAAACATATGGAGAGATCATTGCTAAATTTATTTAACTATATACAAAAATTAAACAACTGTGAAACTATGGCTTCAGAAGGGCATTTAAGTATGGGAGGCCTTTACAGAGATTTCATTTTACATAGCTGTGTATCCCATGATTTTTATATAATGTGCGTATGTTGAATACATCCCAGTTATCTCTAAGCATATTGATAAATCATCCCAATTCCAAAGACACTCGCAATCTATTTAATGTTTTATTTGTTTAGTTCCAGCAGTATAGTTATACTGTGTTGAATTTTATTTACAACTTAAAAAGATGAAGTGGAAATCTATTTTAAACTTCTACCTTATGCTAGCTAAAGAAAAAAGTTCAGTGAGCAAATTATCCTTGTGTAAAAAATTGAAATAAATCACATTGAGCAGAATCTGTCCAATTTTAATAAACAAAACTACAATTTGCATGATTATAAAGGATGACTGTGTAATAATTAGCATTGTACAATGGGCACAGAATACTCTCTCTTTTTTCTCCCTGTTGAGGTATATACTGTCAGTATTTTTCCTTGATTTGTTAGCCTAATCAGTAATCTAAAAGTGGAATACATGAGAGGAAAATAAAATGATATTTCTTTAAAGTGAGTAATATCATCATTTTATAATTTAAATTTTGGACATCATTTAAAATTCCAATTTCTTTCACTTAAACTTGATTCATTCATCTTAAAAAATAGACAATTCATCTCACTTCATATAGTGCTAATTCTAAAATGGACAGTTCAATAAATGAAAAGATACAGAAGCTCCACTCTGGGTCTAAAAATTCAGCAGCACTAATATGCTTTTTATTCTAGTTTCTAAGAAATTAACATACCTTCAAATTGCCATTGAACAATTTATATAGCATTGCATTAAGAATCTTCATTTACACTTAAAAAAAGATTTTAAATAAAAAAGTAACCCTGATGTCACTGGCAGATTTTACTGATTTAAAAAAAAAAAAAATAGTTATTTTTTTTATATACCACACATACCATAAAGTCAGCCTTTTGAAATGTACAGTTTGTGGGGTGGAGTAGTTATATATGCACAGATATGTGCAATCATTCCTACTCTCTGATTTCAGAACATTCTCAGCAGCCCCAAATCAATCTGATACTCACGGGTAGGCACTCTCCATCTCCCACCACCCCTAGTCCCCTAGGACCACCCCTAGTCTCCTAGAACCACCCCTAGTCCCCTAGGACCACCCCTAGTCCCCTAGGACCACTGATGTGTACGCTGCTCCTAAAAGTTGGCCATCTGTGGACATGCCATATAAAAGGCATCACACCAGATGTAGTCCTATGACCAGCTTCTTTCACAGAGCACAATGTAGTTAAGGTTCATCTATGTTGTAATATGTGTAAGCACTTTATTTTATTATTGCCAAATAATACTCCAGTGTGTGCATATACAATATTTTGTTCACCAACGAATCAGTTCATGGACATTTGGGTTTTTCAGTTCTATGTGTGTGTTATACAATGACATATATACATGAACAATTGTATGCATGTTTTTACATGAACATATGTAATAAATTCTCTTGGGTGTATACCTGGGAATGAGATTGTTGGGCCACATAACTCTATCTTTAACAATTTGAGAAACTACCAAACTACCCAAGGCAACTTCACCATTTTACCTTTCCATCAGCAATGTCTGATCATTTAATTTCTCCTTATCCTTTTGGTGTATGGGGTAATGTTCCCAAGCAGAAAGAAGGAATTCCTGCCTTTGACAACAGTGTTGATGAAACTGGTGACTATTATGCTGGGTGAAATAAACCAGTCAGTGAAAGGGAAATACCGTATGATCTCACTTATAACTGGAATCAAATGAACAAAATAAACTAATGAGAAAAATAGAAACAAAAACGTGGCAACATGGAACAGGCTGTTAGCTATAGGAGGGAAGTATGGAGGGGTGGAATGATAGAGGGAAGGGGAAGGGACTAGTCAAAGAACATGTATGAATGACTCATGGACATAGACAATGGAGATGGGATTGACTGTGGGAGAGAGGCTGGGTGGAGGGGGGCAAAAGGGGAATCACTGGGATAACTGTAATAGAATAAGCAAACAATTTGTACTTGGAAAAAATAAATTATAGAAATAGACTATGACCCTAAGGAAATAAATACCTTATAAAATTGTCAAAAATAATAATTTCTCCTCATCCTGCCAACACATATTATTGTCTGTCTTTTAATTATACTCAAATTTTTATCTTTTTTAAGGCTGATGTTACCCTATCATGATGCTGGGCAGTGGCGGTGAGATGCTATTGCCCCACTGTAGGCTAATATAAGTGTTCTGAGTGTGTTTAACGTAGGCAATGCTAAACTATGATGTTCAATTATATTTCCAATTACAATGGGTTTATTGGAACGTTACCCCATGGTAAGGTCAGGAGCAGCTCTACACGTATTCTATCATTGCATTGCTGTCTTTTCAATTTCTCGATGATCTTTAGAGCACAACATTTTTTAAATTTTGATGAAGTATAATTTATATTTTAGTTGTGTACCTAAGAAAACTTGACTCAGCCATAGTCAAAAGGATTGACTGTTGTGATTTCTTTTAAAAGTTTTGTCATTTAAAAAGTAGTTTTGTCCTGGCTGGTGTAGCTCAGTGGGTTGAGTGCGGGCTGCAAACCAAAGGGTTGCCGGTTTGATTCCCAGTCAGGTACATGCCTGGGTTGCAGGCTGGCTTCCCAGTGGGAGCCACATGAGGCAACCGCACATTGCTGATTCTCTCCCTCTGTTTCCTCCTCTCTTCCCCTCTCTCTAAAAATAAATGAATACAATCTTTAAAAAAAGTAGTTTAATCATTTTAGCTCTTACGTACAGACTGATGATCCATTTTGCGTTCATTTGAATTTGGTGTGGAAAAGAGGTCCAGCTTCATTCTTTTTCATGGGAATATGCAATTGTCCCAGAACCACTTCTTGAAATAGTTATTTTGCCTGTCAAATATCAATTGATCAAATATGTAAAATCAATTGATCGAATATGTAAAAATTTAGTTCTGGATTTTCAGTTATATTTTACTTATCCATATGCCTACACTTATGCTGGTATTATACTTTCTTCATTTACTGTAGCATTTAGTAAATTTTCAAATTGAGAGTAGGGAGTTCTTCAACTCTCTTCTTTTTCAAAATTGTGTTGGTGGTTGAGTCCCTCTCATTTCCAATAAATTTTATGATCAACTTCTCAGTTTATTGAAGGAAGCAAGCCAGGATTTTGATAAAAATTGTTTAGAATCTATAGCTTAGTGTGAAAGTATTTCTATCTTTTTATACATTGATTGAGAATAAACTTTTTTTTTTTTGCTTTTGGGAGTAGTATGTATATGCATTTTACCATTTTTTCATATTTGTGTTTTCCTTAATGATTTGTAAGATTTTTATGCATTCTGAATACTAATCTTAATCAGTTATTTGTGTTGAAAATATCATTTCCTACAATACGGCTTGTCTATTTACCTTTCTTTTTCAGTGTTCTCAGTTGAAAAAACACTTTTTAAAGATTAATGAAATCAAAATACATTATTATTTTACTTTAGAGTTAATGCTTTCCAGTATCATTTTAAAATATCTTAACCTAACCCATGAAAATAGAACAGCTTCCAACATTCTTTCCTATTAAAATCTACATTTTAGCTTCTAACACTTGGGTCTAATCCAACAGATCTTAGCTTCTATGTGTGGAATGGGAAAGGGTTCCATGTAGATTTTCACTCTATGTGTTGGGCAAATTATCTATCTGTTTCTTGTATAGCCTCTTACACCATATATATTTGTAATGCTTGATCTCTCTTACAGTTTCCATATTGCATGTTTTCTTTCTGTTCCCTATGTTATTATTTGCTTACCCTTAGACCACAGATTTGTAATATATTATAGCACTTGACAGGCAAATCCACCTAGTTTGCTTCCCTTAGAAGTATCTAAGCCATTTGTGAGCTTTTGAATATTCATACCCATTTTAGAACTCTCTCTTCCAATTTGACTTAGACTTAAGTCAAAGTTATTTTCAATCCACATAACAGAGTAGGTTAATACATTTTTAATTTTGTTTTAAATTTTGAATCTAACCTCTGATCTAAAGAACTTCTCTTTCTTTGGTCTTTTTAAAGTTACTTTAAAGAATCCTTGGCCAACTTCCACTTGATTCCTTCCTAAGAACACTGTATTTTTTGTTGCTGTGATAAGAGGGCATTTTTAAATTAGGCTCTCTGTTCATTACTTTGTAGAGAAATATCACTCTTCTGTGGACATTATATTAGCTTCCATTATTCATAATACTTGGTACATAGATTCTCTTAGATTTCCTATGCAGGGAGTCACTTTATCTGCAAATAAAAATTTTGTTTTACCTTTTCCAATTTTTACCTTTTCAATTTTATTTGCCCTGAAGTTTATTGGTTAGAAGAAATCAGATTGTTTGAGCTATAAATTTTACCACAATCTGGGTGTGCCTGTGGTTTTGTGTAGCTAGTTCTTCGGTACCCTGTATTTTCTGCTCTGAGATTAGTATTTAGATCTAAAGACTTGGCCAGAGACCACTCTGTGGTTAGAACCCCACAGCAAGGATAGAGATACACCTAGAAGAGGATGGGTTAGGAATAATTGGTAACCTTGGTAGAGAAAGTATAGATCCACCTTCAAGGGAAGTAATGATGCTATCTTGGACACATTAACAAATACTATAATATAAAATCATTTAAAATTATGTAAAGTTAATTATATAAGTGGGCAGATTTAACTCATAGTCTAATTCTTCACCAAAAGAACACAGCTTGGGACTGTCTCTGTCTAGCATTACAGGATGATTTGGAAGAAATTGTAATTAGAGATAATCATGGAAGACCAAGCTGACTCCCTGTCCCTTGAGATTTCTTCATTGATTAGGTCATATTGCCTGAGCATTGCGTGCGGGAAACACTGGAGCCTGGGTACTTGCAGTATTGCAGCTGGTTTGGGGAGGGTTTCCATGGACTCTCATGAAGGGCTGCTGTAGCAAAGAGCACCATGTGAGAACGTACTGAGTGCTCTGCACGTTCGCACCTCATCACCCTCCCGAGCATGACCCCCTGTCAGGGTAATTATATCACAGATAACTACAGGGAGAGCTTTGATGCTTGAGGATATTTTCTCTTCAACAACTACGAGAATTAAACAAATAACCACCCGCAGCTCTCCTTCATTGTGCAGTCAGGAAGCAGAGAACCAAAATCTGGCCGTTTCTCTGATATTCATCCTTTCCCCACCAACATACTTTCACTCTAGCATTGGAGTTAGAATAATGTTTTACCTTTTAATTCTTAAGAGCCTTAGGTCAGGTGGCTGCCCACGTTCATCACCAAAGAACTGGAATCACCAAGGAACCATCCTAGGGTCCAGCCACAGATGTTTCTCTGTCAATAGTATCAATTGCATTATGTTCCTCTCCTGAAAAATGCCTTCATATCTCTCTTGGCTTATTGCAGAATGCTAACGTTTATTGCTCAACATTGTCCATTATTGTACCTATAAATCCTTACCTCCATATGGTTCCTAATGTGATCCCAATTTCTGAGGTAATGGATGACTTTCCTTTTTGCCCTATACTGTACATTTGTACATTTGTGCAGAAAATCACATGCTAGTTCATGCTGTTTTATGCTTTTCTAAATTCATTTACCCTCCACTCATGCTTCAAAATTCAAGTAAAAACCTGAGATTTAACTCAGCTGGCCAAGGAAAAAATAATTACTGACTTCTCTGACTTCCAATATTACTTATTACCTGAATCATGGGTATTAGCATAAATTTATCGCAGTGTAAACCTCCCTTTTGAGTGGCTGCCTAGATCAAAAGGATTTTTAGTTTGCTACTAATGTTTCCTTACATATATTTATCTCCTTTTATCACCTGTTCGGGAAAGAGTTAACAGAACAGGACTGAACTTTAAAAGGTCCTGTTTGCAGAGCTGCCCTGTGGTTGGCCTCTGGGAACTTGTTTCCCAGAGTGGGCTCTCTGTTCCTCACTGATAAGTTTGCTTTGCGATGCCTGGTCTGTTTGTCCAAACAATGTGAGTTATGGTACACACGTGGGCAGAGGGTGCCTACGTGAGCAGCTCCCGCTAAAAGTCTCTGCACTTTGATTCTTGAACTGACTTCCATGGACAGAAACAATGCAAAGATATTGTTGCATTTTTGCTGTGGAGAAAACACACTTGGTGTGGCACTCTTCATGCTGGAGGGGAGAGTATAGGGATCCTGTGCGTACATTTTTGCAGCCTCTGTCTGATGTTTCTGCTGGTTAACAAACCTCGGGAACTTCCTGGGTGAAATCTGAAACTGCCCTTGCATGTGGAGGGCAAGGAGAGACTGCAGAAAGAGCTAGAGCAATCAGGATTGGTAGGGGGCAGGTTTAAGTAGACTCTTTTTACCAGGGAGTCTGCAGGAGAGAGGGATACCTGGGCACGACCCACACCTGTGCTATCTCCACAGAAAGGACCCAGACCCTCATCCCTAGTTCCCTAAGGAGCAACAGCACAAGCTTTAGTCTTGAGGCTTGTGTTAGGCAACCACAAGACATGCCAATCTCTGCATCCACCAACCAGATTCTTAAAAGTTTATGTAGAGGCTTTAACTCAGTTCAATAGTGTATATTGTCCAAATATACAGTCGTGTATATGTGTCCAAACACATTGCTCTCTTGAGGCACATCCTTGAAAATGGCTCTTGCACACATTCTAAGAACAGGGGTGGGAGCAGGAAGCCTCTGATTTCTGGGGCCAGGCTCACGAGTCCACTGTCGTCTTGATGACCTCTTGCCACAGGAGTTTTCCCCCCTTCACTGATTCCATCATGTATTTTTCTCATAGTAATAAACCACAGCCACGAGTACAAAGCACAGCAATCCTGTGAGTGCCTCTAGTGAATCTCCCCATGGAGTTTGGTATCCGGGACCCTCAAGCACCACCTGAAATGCCGTTAAAATGACAGTCAAGATATAAAATAGGTGTCATCTCACAATGGTGAGAAAGGGCAGCGGAGTGGAGCATTAGCGGAAGAGAACGCAATGCTTATTTGGGCAGGAGGAAAGTGTGCTGATGAGTGGTCACTCTCAGAGCACGGTGGAGAAAACTGGGTGTGGAGCAGGACAGGGGTTAACACCAGCGGTGATCCCTCTGGCACCCCAGAATGCTCAAGACTGGCGATTGACAGATACAAGAGGCAGTTATAACACGAGTACCTGGAGGAGGAATTGGAGTAAAGATGTTTAGCCCATAGTCGTTTCACAAACACCAGAAATCAGATGTGGATACTCAGAAAAAAGGAAAAACAAGGACCTCCAGAGAAAGACATACATGGTTTTAGTGATCCTGCTCCACACCCAGTGTCTCTCCTGGTGTGCAACTGTCTCTCCTGGTGTGCGGATTGACAAAGTCCCTCCCCCCACCCCAGGTACTATAAGTTTCTGAGCAACCTTTGACCCCTCGATTTATACATTTGACTTTGTAATCCAGACATAGCAGACTTCTGAGCAAAATTCGCAACATGTGATATCTATATAAAAACATAATTTTTAAGAGTTGACCCTTCTGGTTTTCATTACACTCTCTTGTCCTCCAACATAGCAGAGACTGCAGGAAGGAGTTTCATGCCCTGAACCCAGCCCTGTGGATAGCTGACTGGACTGAGCTCAGCAAAATGTTTTTCTCAGGCATTTATTTCGTCTGCATCTAGAAGTGTGGCAATGGAGAAAGCATTTGTTCTCTATTCTGTAGGGCCGGGGTGGGGGGGCGGTGAAGCAAGCCCTGATGAAGAAGATTAGATAAATAAAGCTAAGATGAGCTGAGTTGAGAGGAGGCAAATCAGAAAGGATGCCAGACCCTGTGCTCAGTCCCTTTTAGAGGCTGGGCTGCCTCCCTCCCGCTGAGCCTGGGAGCCACCTGCTCTCCTATGCTCCCCTGTTCTGGTTAAGCTAGTTAAATGGGAGGACTGAGCTCATTATATACTGCCTTGCTTTGATTTTTAAAGGGATCGTAATTAGATTCACTCTCCGACATACACATTTGAAATATAGGCTTTAATTTGAGGTGATCAGAATTACTATATGCACAGCAGGTTCTGTCTCCATCTCTTTCTTTGTCTCTATATCTGTATCTCTACATCTCCATATGTACAATATATGCAATGTTATTACAACAACATACAGTAATGTATGTTAATATAATATACATAAATTTGTAAGTTAAAAATTAACATTTTCACTTTCACTGGCCTCACTTTCTATCTGTCCTCTGAGGGTCACATAGATCATTAAATATATCCCCAAAGCCTAGAGCCAGGACAACATAAAACAATTGCTTTGTACCTTCGCGTTATTCACAGCCTTTGTCCCATACCACTCTCCACTCGAGTCCCGCAGGTCCACTTTGACTTATACACACAGCATCTTGTCCTGCCTCCGGTCTCAGCAGCTGGACTTGTTCTGCCCTTTGTTGCTTCTTGTTGCCTATTGGACTTGACACAGTGCATCCACCTCCTCATTATACATGGTCTTTCCCTGTCTTTCCAGCTTCTCTCTCGTCAAACCCCCATTACTTGCTCTGGATCAACACCTCACCTATAACACTTAGCTCTGACTCTTCTGGAACTCTGGCTGCCTGCTCCTCCTTCTTCCCCCCACTCCCGCCCAGCCTTCAGCTAGCTTCATCTTAGCTGCACTGTTACAACCCAGAAAATCTTCTCTTCCTTAAAATCAGCTTAGCAAAACCAGCACTGCTCTGCATTCAAGAATGTTGTGAAGATCAATGCAAGTGTGTTGATTTCGGATAGCATAACATATAACATTGGCATATATGATGGTCCAAGTTGTAAATATGCATGCCACAGTGTGCAAAATCAATCTTTCAGGAAAATGTAGCCTGAAAAGTGATTATTAAACATAAGTAATGTCAATTTAGGTGATAAAATATTAAAATTTTGTCAAAGGAAAAATGAATATTCTTAACAAGTCAGATAATATTTGAAAAAAATAAAGGTTATTGCCAGCACAAGATGTTAATTTTATTTCCTATTCACAGTGAGAAATAAAATAAATCTGACATAGTTTTCTTTCTTAGGCAGTGTTGTTTGTTCCCTAGTACCTGCTCTCATCTAGGTGTCTTAAAACTGACATATTAACTGGAATTTCTTGTGCATAAGCCTATAAATACATTAAGCTTTCTAGTTCATACAGCCTCATCTCCCTGCCCCCCCCCCAACTAGATTATTGTATTGACGCCTGTGTAATTCCTAGGCATCTTGCTCATCTTTCAAATTCTTAAAATTATAGCTAGAATCCTCGCAGCGAATTTTGCCAACACCTTAAGTACCATATTAATAGGGTTTGAAAAAGTGTGTCTAGACGGGACATTCAATTCATTCAATTAAAATTAATGAATACCCATGGGGCTACTAGTTTAGAGTTGAGTTCGTGCCAACCCATCTCTAACCAAAAGCAAAGTATTCTTCTTTATGGACAAAGCCTCTGTCACAATCAGCAAATGATTGTAGAGCTCTTCATCACTCCCTGATTACTCAACCCCATTTCCCACTCTTACCCCATGGATTTGGTAATATACGTACCAATACTTTGGCCATAGCTTTGACACATAGCATGGTATATTTTTGGGTGCTTTAATAATGCTTATTCTTCTTGCAGACAATGAAATAGTTCCAGGCTGGCAGAAAAGATTTATTTGAAATTGTGGAAAATGTGTTTGGAAAAAAGCAGTGTTTAAAAGGGCGTCTCTGAGAATGGAATTTTGAAACATTTTTTATTGCTCTTTTTGATATTTTTTAGAATCTAATTTTCATCATTTAAAAATTATTTCTGTGGTCCTAATTGACAACATGACCATAGTAGAAATATTGAAAAGAAATAATTTAATTATTACCATTAATAATGTAGTTGTATTGTTATTGAATTCTTAGCTGAGTAATAATGATTTTCTACTCTTACTGGGCATAGCAACAATATCTTTGTGGGTTTCAAGGGGGGTATAAATAAATTTTTAAAATGGGAAAGATGTATACCATGGCATCCTCCTTTACTGGACTATAAGGCAATTTCTATATCAGGAGTATATCACATATATATATTTTTTTCTTTTCTCCATGGATCTTATTTTAATACTTTGCATCTGGATGGTGACCATTCAGTGGTTGCTCAAAAAAAAAAATAAATAAATAAAATGAAAGAAATGAGTTAGACTTTACAATTATGCCCGTGAATTAAAGCACGCAGAAGCAAATGTATTTCCACTCCTGAAATTCTGAATGTCCCAAATGTAAAGCGCATTAAGATAGACATTTTGAGCTGCACTGGGTCTTGGAGCTGACTCGATAACCAACATGGAATCGTCATGGGTGCGGCTGGGGGAATGCCATTTACCGCATTAGTCTAGAATCGCTGCTATTCTGAAACAAATACCCAGACATTATTTTTAGTTTATAGGATACATAACTTGCAAAGAGCTGTACTTGGACACCTACCAAATGAAAAATGTAAGCATAACTATAGAAACACTCTTTCTGCTTCTGAAGAATAAAGGCACCTCATATCCAAATTAAATAGAATTATATATGGTTTTAACTAATTATGATTTAATTAGAAGAAGCAGTTTTTGTAGAACAAGGACAGTTTACTTTTCATTCCTTTAACATGTGCTGGAAAATATATTACAAATGTTAATTGTTAATAAGCCTTTGAAAAGTTTGGTGAAGAAAAGTTGACCTTTGACTAGTCCCACTTCTGTCCTTGAAGTGCTTGGTTAGTTCCCTGGAAGAAAACACAGTATTCTCTGTCTTGGCGTTCCCTTATTGCAAACAAGTAGGCATTGAACTTGCTGACTTTCCACAAATTCTATTCTATCATTTTTTTGTTCTATCTTATTCAGGTGTACTCATGATATTATTTTCAATGATTAAACAAACATTAAACAAGCACCAAAGTAGCTGTATAAGAAAATATCTATGATTTCACAGCGGCAAGGATCCTCTAGCAAGCATTATAACATCTTTTCTTTTTTCAATCTTCACTTGAGGACAATTTTTTCATTGCTTTTAGAGAGAAAGGAAGGGAGAGGGAGAAACATCGACGTGACAGAAAAGCATGGATTGGTTGCCTCCCTTACGCACATGGAGGGGATTGTGTGTGTCAGACGGGAGATCAAACCTGCAAATTTTGGTTACAAGATGATGCTCCAACCAACTGAGCCACACCGGCCAGGACATCATCTTTTTAAAAATAATCTCCATCTGCTACCATCTTCTCTAATATGTATGAACTCATTGGTACTCCAAAATTACCTCTGACTTTTTCAGGAGCAACTGTCTATGTGCTTTCTGTTCCCAATATTGTTTTAAAAATGCTCTGCAGAATGTACTTTATTTTTGTCACATCTTAATCCTTCTCAGTTGCCACACTCTTCCACATCTTTGTGGCATTTAATGATGCTACAGGCAGCATCCAAGAGATGCTTTCAAGTACCTCGTTATTTTGCAATTTATCTACCCATTTCCTACTTTCTAACTGTAAATCAGTCCCATATCTTTTGCTTTTAAAAATGAGATGCAGCCCTGGCTGGTGTAGCTCAGTGGATTGAGCATGGGCCTGTGAACTAAAGAATCACAGTTTGATTCCCAGTCAGGGCATATGCCTGGGTTGCAGGCCAGTTCCTGGCAGGGGACGCACAAGAGGCAACCATACATTAATATTTCTCTCCCTCTCTCCTTCCCTTCCCCTCTAAAAATAAATAAATAAAATGTTAAAAAATGAGATGCAATAGTCCAAAGTTTCATAAAAGTGAATGCCTGATTCTCTGCTTTAATTTCTTAAATCTACTTTATTTATCCAGCAATATTTACCAGGCATCTACTCTGAGTATGGCACTGTGCAGAGATCTCTAAGCAAAATAATGAGAAAATAACACTAGCCCTGCTTTTCATGTTGCATAAAAACAGTTCTAGTCTTCTCCCATCTAGTGGGAAAGACGTGATGATAGACATAATAGTCATACAATACACATTCACAGATAGGTACTCCTGTGGGAAGGGTCTCAGGTTTACGGCAGCTCACCTGTAAGGAGCCGACCTGGTTGATCAAGTAGCTTAAAGTAGTGAAAACATCATACAGGCCCTTCAACATCTTTCTTCTATCATGGTTCTCAGAAGGTCTTAGCTCTTGATGATGTTGGCTATGTAAAGAGCCTTTACAAGAGGACTAAGGTTAGATTTTTACCATTTGCATGGCTTTCTTCAGAAACGAAGATATCTGTGTTTTTAGTTCCTTAAGGAATGCCCACATAACAGATAAGTACAGTAATCCTAAATATAAAATCCTTGTAAAGGAGACCAGGGTTCTCCTATCAGTAAAATGTTAGTAACAAAACTTTGCTTGAGTAAAAATATGGAACTTGCCCATTTACATGTGCTCACTAAAATTTATATTAAAAGGGTGAATGTAAATGTATCTTTTAAAAAATTATATTATTTATGTTATTATAGTTGTACAAATTTTTCCCCTTGGACCCCTCCACCCAGCATACCCCCCACTCTCCCAGGCAATCCTCACACTGTTGTCCATGTCCATGGGTCAGGCATATATGTTTTTTGACTATTCTATTCCTTACGCTGTACACATCCCCATGACTGTTCTGTAGCTACCAACTGGTACTTCTTAATCCCTTCACTTTTTTCACTAATCCCCCTGACCCCCCTCCCATCTGGAAACCATCAAAACATTCTTTGTATCTATGATTATGTTTCTGTTCTGCTTGCTTGTTTTGTTTTCAACATTTAATTGTTGATAGATGTGTATTTATTGACATTTTGTTGTTCATATTTTTGACCTTTTTCTTCTTCTTAAAGAAGACCCTTTAACATTTCATATAATGTTGGTTTGGTGTCCATGAACTCCTTTAGTTTTTTCTTATCTGGGAAGATCTTTATCTGTCATTCAGTTTTAAGTGATAGCTTTTCTGGGTAGAGTAATCTTGGTTGTAGGTTCTTGTTTTTATCACTTTAAATATTTCTTGCCAATCCCTTATAGCCTGCAAAGTTTCTTTTTAGAAATCGCTGACAGTTTTATGGGATCTTCCTTACACATAAGTAACTGTTTTTCTCTTGTTGCTTTTAAAGTTTTCTCTTTGTCATTAACCTTTGGCATTTTCACTATGGTGTGTCTTGGTGTGGATCTCTTTGGGTTCATCTTGTTTGAGACTTTATGTGCTTCCTAGATTTGTATGTCTATTTCTTTCACCAAATTAGAAAAGTTTTCTGTCATTATTTTTTCAAATGAGTTTCCAATTTCTCACTTTTCTCTTCTTTTTCTGGCACCACCATGATGTGAAGGTTAGAATGTTTGAAGTTGTCCAAAGGGTCCTTAAACCATTATATTTCTTTTTTGGATTCCTTTTTCTTCTTGCTGTTCTGAATAGTTGTTTTTGTTTCCTTATGTTCCAAATCACTGATTTGATTCTCAGTTTCATCCACTCTATTTTTGATTCCCTGACAATTGTTCTTCCTTTTAAATAGTGTGTCCTTCACTTCTGACTGGATCTTTTTTATGCTGCTGAGACCCTCACTAAGTTCCTTGAGCATTCTTATAACCAGAGTTTTGAACTATGCATCGGGTATATTCCTTGTCTCCATTTTGTTTAGTTCTTTTTCTGGAGTTTTGATCTGTTCTTTTGTTTGAGCCATGCTTCTTTGTAACCTCATTTTGGCAGCCTCCCTGTGTTTATTTCTATGTATTAGGTAGAACTGCTGCAACTCCCTGGCTTGATAGAGTCACGTAATATGGTAGGTGCCCTGTAAGATCCAGTGGCATAGCCTTCCCTATTACCCAAGGTGGGGGGGCTCTAGGTGCAACCACCATGTGGGCTGTATACACCCTCCAGTTGTAGTTGAGCCCTGATTGCTATTGTCATGTCCAAAGTCATCTGCTGCCTGATTTTCTCTGGGGTCACACAGAATAAGCTATTAAGCCATCTGCAGATTGCTTCTGCTTATAGTGGGCTTGGAGGTGCCCAGAAGAGGCCAAGCTGTGACCCAAGGCAGGCTACTGCTAGTGTTGGACCTGGGGCAACTTAGCAAGAGGTATGCTGCTTGTGTGAGAGGTTTTAGGAAAATCTGAAGTTTGGGAGTCTTGTATTTCAAGCACAATGTCAACATGGTTAGTTCTGACCCACTAAATCAATCAATCAATCAGTATTCAGGCAAAAGTCTGAAATATGTAAACATGATTTCCACAAAACAAACATATTATAATAATGGTGCTGTAAATACTAATCTGCTTTCTACAAGCCAGTGTAAACTTTTCATTGAAAATAATCTTTCTAAATAATTTCCCCAGATGATGGAGTATGCAAAAGAGATTTTTGTTATGGCAGTTTAATTCCTGTATATATTCCCAATTAATTATATATCCTAATATTTACACAGCACTTTATCACTTTCAAAGTGTTTTCACACTTATTTATTATCTGTTTTCAAATTAACAACACTCTTGGTAAGATAGGTGGGTATTATAGTTTCAATTTGTGGGATGCAGAAGAGATTTAGGGAAGTCAATAATTTGCCAACATCAAACAAAAAGTGATTTTCAGAGCTAATAAGAGTCATAAGCATTTACTAAGCAAAAAATACAGCATAGCCAGTAAGACAAGTACTCTGTATACCTTTGCCTGCAGTGCCAGCATTAATCTTCCAAGGCAAGCAATGCTGCCACCAATTAACTGATATAAAAACCAAGGTTAATTCAGCTAAATAGCAGAGCTTAGAACTAAACTAAGAGCATTTCACTGTGTCGTAAGACAGTTTTCCCTTGTTCACATTAGCTTCCTTTCTCCTGATTTGATAGTTATATTAATGAATTTTATGATAGCATAAAAATTTGAGTTCTTATTTTTCAGGTTAAATGATTAAATATAAGATAATTTATAGTTGGTTCCTGA
Organism: Anoura caudifer; assembly: GCA_004027475.1. NCBI lineage: Eukaryota > Metazoa > Chordata > Mammalia > Chiroptera > Phyllostomidae > Anoura > Anoura caudifer. The sequence continues at coordinate 2,571 of PVKU01003432.1, read as the reverse complement.
AGAATTTGGTAGGCAATATCTTTTTCTTAAGTAGCTATTTTGAATAAGAATTTTCTGTCAAATTACCAATTTCTTTCCCTGATTGGTGTTGTTCAGTAGGTTGGGTGTCATCCCACAGACCAAGAGGTCACCAGTTCTGTTTCCAATCAGGGCATACGCCTGTGTTGCAGGCCAGGTCCCCACTTGGGGGCGTATGAGAGGCAATCAATAGATGATTCTCTCACACATCAGTGTTTCTCTTCTTCTCTTTCTCCTTCCATTCCCCTCTTCCTAAAAATAAATAAATAAAGTCTTTTAAATAATTACCAATTTCTTCCCCTCACGGCAGAGCACTTTAATGGGAGAGTCAGCATGTGGTGGTATTGACTTGGGTGCTGAACATAAATTGACTGGAAATGTCTAACTCACACTCGTGTTTATTTAAATACATTTTGTAGGGATTCCTCTTAGTTGGATTTAAATGATGGACTAGAGAAGAAATCCCATGGAAGCTTCATGGTTATCATCATCCTCAAATATTTCTAAGCATTTTATGAAATAAAGAAGATACAATTTCTTCTTCATAAAATCTGGAAAGAGGTCAGTTTAAGGACTAAATATCCAGAATAATGCTTACAAGTAAAATAAAATAAAATAAAATAAAATAAAATAAAATAAAATAAAATAAAATAAAATAAAATGAAATAAAATGAAATAAAATGAAATAAAATGAAATAAAATGAAATAAAATAGAATGATTCCAGTAAAGAGATACTATGAAAATGTCTGAAGGTAAACATTATACTCAAAATGTATCAAAGTTATATGATTGAACAAATCAATGTAGCAATTTTTAGGAGTTTGTTTTAAATTTATATTGAGTAAAAACAAATGGAACTAGAATAGATTTTCCCCTTGAGGATCACTCACATATTGCAACTCCTGGATTTTTAAAGTAAAGTGTGAAGGGATGTTTTTGTTTTCATTTCTATATCTCTGAGGTGGAGGTTTTTAAGAAAATATTACTTCAGTTTTTGGTGTTAGGATGTTGATATCATCATAAACTACATAATGATGTAAAACTAGATCATGAATTCGGGAATATTTGATTTGAAAAAATTAACCAGTCCTTGTAGAGATCCACATGGAGTAAAAACTTCAATAGCTAGAATTTACATTATACCAAATTATGTTATTTGTCGTCATGGACTTCGCCCATCTTAATTCTAGTAAGCAGTTGGGAAACAGACAATTTACATATTTTCTAGTACTGTTGAATATTAATTTTGAAAAACTGTCCAGTTTATGACTCTCATGTTAACATCTATTTGACCCATTATTTGAAAACACCTGTATACCTCATATTGAACAATTGGATCAGTGCTGCTCAGTTCTGTAGTTATTACTTACCTATAAGCATATTTTAATTCTTCACATTACTATTGCCACTTTATTCATTTGTATTTGATTCTATGTTTCAAGAAGTTACTACAGGCACAAGAGTTAATGGGGTCATTCATTCACAAACTCTGGAAGAACTTTGTAATATATTGGTTTCCATATGTAGCACTGCCCTCTACTGGGAGAAGAAAAATCTGATGTTATTAATGGATTTCTAATTACTTAAGAGTAGATAATATACTTTAAAAGATTCAAATTTAACTACCCTGGCATTTTTTAAGTGGAAAAGGCTGAGGAATATTATCATAAAATATGAGAATCACGACAACTTTGTATAGACATTTTAACTTTTTTATATTCTCATTTTGGCAGAATGTGTTCTATGGTTTGAGTGTAAGAACCTTAGATCCTTTTGGGGCCTAAACCTATGAAAGATAACTGGCAACATGTATTATAAACTATGGAAGCAATGATTAAATTAAAGCCAGCTTGGCATTAATTTCAAGAAATTTTATTTGAGCTGGTGCTCAGGAGGCAGTGAGAAAATAATAATGTCATTTATTTATAACTTTATTTTGTTCATAACTTTAGTTCTATTTATGATCAGCTTATTTTTGGATAATGATACAATGTCAGTTGCTTTTAGGCCTACTTTCTGTAATATATCACTGAGGGCCTGTGAAGTATATTTCACCTTTTTTTCTCCTTATTTTGTTTCAATGTAGAGCAGAGGTTTTAGAAATTAATACCATACCTGATTATGTTAATTACCTTTTAATCCAAAAGACAAATATCAATACCAGTGTGCTCATAAACATAAACTGTAAGTAATATTGACTATTGAAAATATGGCTAGTTTTATCAGTAAATTAAAAAAAATGATTTGGAACAAATTCGAAGAAGATATGGTTAGCATTTTATGTCAGAACATTGAAAGCTTGCATGTAACACGCAAAATATTTTTCTACATAGTTTCCATGATCTAAAATCTAACAAAGTCATGTCTTTATTAATCTTGCTTATCATATTAATATGAGGGGTGACCTAAAAAAGTCCAGAATTGTCCTCTGGAGGGCAGGCCACTTGTAGTACATGCTTCCCTCACTAGGTGAGTGTTCCAAGAACACATCTGTATCAGTATACCAGCTGGCATTGTTGTGAGAGGCTGCATTCAAGTTTAGTACATTTTTT